>VDFB02038984.1:0-36118 GCA_007258455.2 Sequoia sempervirens
CATGGAAGAGTCAGAATCCAATTCCTTGATGGAAGAATCAATGGAATTGATGGCATACTGCACATACTAGGTTTGGTTCATAACTTGCTTTCTCTTAGTAAGTTGAATGATGTTGGCGTGCAAGTTTCTTTCTCAAGTGGAGGCTATAAGATGACTAGAGGCTCAATGGTGTTGGCTAAGGGTGCACACATAGGCACTTTGTACAAGTTGGATGCACGTCCTATTCAATGTAACAACATCTTTGTAAAGTCAAGCAAAGTTGCTTGTGTAGAGAAGGAGAATGAAGCTCCTCTAGGTGCAAATTCCTTGGAGGTGAAACTCCCAGCAAAGAAAACCATGCTGTGGTATCATAGACTCGGTCACATAGGAGAGAAAGGCTTAAAAGCCTTAAAAAATAAAAATCTAGTTGAAGGGCTTGATGATTGTTTAACCTTGAGTTCGATTTTTGTGAACGTTGTATTTATAGAAAGCAACACCGTGTTTCATTTTATTTGAGTCCTCATAAATCTTTTGACATACTAGATTATGTTCATTCTGATGTATTTGGTCTAGTGAATGTTCCTTCGTTATCAAAGTCTAGATATTATGTTTCTTTTATTGATGATTATTTGAGAAGGGCATTTGTGTATTTTCTAAAGAGTAATTTAGAAGTGTTCAGTCGATTTAAAGAGTTTAAAAACTTGGTAGAAAATCTCATTAGAAGGAAAATTAAATGCTTGAGGACATACAATGGCGGTGAGTTTTGTTTTGCAGATTTCGAAAGGTACTGCAAAGACCATGGGATTAAAAGGCATAAAACTACACCTTATACTCCACAACAAAATGGAATTGTTGAAAGGTTAAACAGGATGCTAATGGAAAGAGCGAGAAGTATGTTGAGCAGTGCTGGTTTGGAGTAGAAGTTCTGGGTTGAGGCTGTGGCTACAACATGTTACTTGATAAATCATTCACCTAGTTCGGCCCTTTTTGACAAAACCCCTTTGGAAGCGTGGTCTGGTAAGAAGCTTTCTCTGAGACATATTCATGTCTTTGGCTGTGAGGCATATGCATATGTGCCGAATAAGAAAAGATCAAAGTTGGAGAACAAGGCTGTCAAATGTATCTTCATTGGCTATGGCATTGGTGTGAAAGGATACAAGCTTTGGAATCCTATTACTGAGAAGGTTTTGTACAACAGAAGCGTAATCTTTTGTGAGATGAAGCCTTCAGTAGTTGGTTCGTAGTTAGAGACAAATAAAAAGGACAAGAAGAATGATGTAGTTGAAATTCCTTGAACTACAGATAAAGAGGAACTACAAAGTGTACTTGAAATTGAGGAGAGTTCTAGTAGCTCTGAGAGTTCTGAAGAAGATGAACCACAACCTCAGCCTCAGCCTGTGAGGAGGTCTACATGTGAAAAGCATCAACCTGATAGGTATGGAATTTCTATGTTGGATTTGAACTGTGCCTATGCTTTAATTACTAGCACTAATGAGCCTAGGACTGTGAAAGAGGCAATTAATATGTCCGATTCAAATTCCTGGTTGGAAGCCATGAATGAGGTAATAACGTCTTTGAAAAAGAATGAAACCTGGGATTTGGTACCCCTGCTTGAAGGCCGAAAGCCTGTTGGCTGTAAATGGGTATTTAAGAAAAATATTTGGTCTGGATGGTAGTGTTGAGAAGTATAAAGCTTGGTTGGTCGCGAAAGGTTATTCCCAGGTGGAGGGAATTGATTATGGATTTTTTTTTCTCTTGTAGCTAAGCTGACATCTATCAAATTTCTTTTGTCACTTGCAGCAGCGTATGACTTAGAGATCAAGCAGATGAATGTGAAGACAATGTTTCTTCATGGAGAGCTAGAAGAAATTTTTTATATGTCCTAGCCTGAGCACTTTGTTGAAAAAGGTAAAGAAAATTTGGTTTGCAAGTTAAAGAAATCTCTGTATGGTTTAAAGCAATCACCTAGAATGTGGTACTAAATGTTTGACACCTTTGTGTTGTCATTGGGATTCGTGAGATCAAAATAAGATCGTTGTGTTTATTACAAAACTGAAAATGATTGAGTTCTTATTATTGCCCTGTATGTTGATGACATGTTGTTCATAGGAAATAGTAAGACTATGATTTCTGATCTAAAATCTCATTTGTTAGCAAAGTTTGAAATGAAAGATCTAGGTGCAACAAGGTATATTCTAGGGATGGAAATAAAAATGGATAGAGGAAGTAGAAAGCTTTGGATCAACCAGAGTAAGTATATCAACACTGTCCTAAAGAGATTTGGTATGACTGATTGCAAGTAGCTAGTTGTTCCAGTGTTGTAGGGAACAAAGCTATTTGTTGAAGATTTTCTAAAATCTCCTACCGAGATGGAGGACATGACCAAAGTTCCTTATGCAAGTGTTGTTAGCAGTTTAATGTATGCAATGGTCTGTACAAGGCCAGACATTGCCCAAGTAGTGGGAGTACTTAGTCGGTTTATGGCTAATCCAGGAAAACTGCATTGGGATGCTGTGACTTGAGCGTTTTTTAGCTATTTGAAGGGCACCTCAGAGTATTCTATGTGTTATCATGGAAATTCAGTTGGATTACATAGGTCTCTTAACATTTGTGGGTATGTGGATTTTGATTGGGCAAGGGACATTGCCAGCAGAAGATCCACTAGTGGATACATCTTCATATTATTTGGTGGTGCAGTGAGTTGGATGAGCAAGTGGCAGGCTATAGTCACTTTATCTACTACTGAGGTGGAGTATATGGCAACAACACATGCCTGTAAAGAAGTTGTTTGGCTTAGACATTTGTGTTCTGATGTTGGGTTTAATGCAAGGCAGATTATGATTTGCTATGACAGTCAGACTGTTATTTGTTTGGTGAAAAATCCCACTTTCCATGCCAGGACAAAGCATATCGATGTTTAGTATCATTTCATTCGTGATATGATAGAGGATGGAAAGGTTAATCTTGAAAAAGTGGATACTCTGGAGAATGTCGCTGATGCATTGACAAAGTCTGTGAGCACAAAAAAGTATCTAGGTGGTGTGCCAATTCGATGGGCCTTGGGGCCTATGACTTTCAATAACTTCGAGTTTAGAGGAAGCCAATAAGTCTTCGTCAAGTGGGAGCTTGTTGGAAAATATTCCTCAACTTGCTAGCTTGAACCTCTATTAAAGACTTGGCATTTTTCCCTTTGTTAGCATTCATTGTTAGACTATCGCCAAAATCCAGAACCTTGAAACCTAAGTCGTGGGGTTCTGAAAGATCATAACTTGGTGACATTTAGCTTGTCGCGGGATCGTTGGATTCCCAAACTGTGGAACCTATGTCGTAGGGTTCGTGAGTTTCATAACCTCTCAAAATGGCGATCTCCTTGTTGTCATGAGTTTCAGGAATTTCGTAACCTCCAACTGGGGATTCTAAAGTTTGGGTTTCTCCCAACTTGGTGACATCAGAGATCAACATATTAGTGGGACGTGTCTATTTCAGTGAGACTTTAATGTCTGTCTCCCCGATGGACCGATGATTCTCATTGGTGGGACTTGCTTACATTGAAGGGAGATGATATGTTGTCTCCCTGATATGGTGATGGTTGACTTGGTGGCTCATGAAGAATGTCATGGTGGGATTCGATAGGTTGATAAGGGCAGATGGCGATTATCGATTGGATCATCGTGCAATTCACATCCTTGTTGTGAATTACGTGTCAGTCATTAGTGTGAACACAAGAAGCTCACCTGGTAATTGACATTGGAACAACTACTCCAATGACAAATTAAATGAAGATTTGATCTTCATGATAGTGACATGATTTACAGAGGTGATCGAGATCAAATCAGATTGGATGTACATTAGGATGCATTGAATGTAAATTCAAATTCTCTAGATTGAAATTAAATGGCGTGTGGCTTGATGAAGAGGGTGGTTGAATGGTTTTACATTGTATGCTTTTACAAGCAATGTAATGGAGAGCGCGCGTGTAAGAGCGAACAATAATCGGCGAGTGAGGTCGACCAAGGGATTTCTTTATTGCTATGAGTTAACATCTGAGAGTGGAGTCTATAACTTTGTATGTAATATTTTTACTATAATACAATGTGGCTT
The DNA here is from genome assembly GCA_007258455.2 of Sequoia sempervirens. Lineage (NCBI taxonomy): Eukaryota > Viridiplantae > Streptophyta > Pinopsida > Cupressales > Cupressaceae > Sequoia > Sequoia sempervirens. The sequence continues at coordinate 4,081 of VDFB02038984.1, forward strand.
TACTTGGTGTGTGGGTTTTTCTCTCGTAAGGGTTTTCCCACATAAATCTGGTGTTATCTTTGTGTGATATTTTCTATCTATTCTTTTGTCCTATGAATGTGCATCTTAATGAATGTAATCTGTTAAATGAATGTTTTTCCTACACTTCTTTCTTGAGGATTTTGCATTAGAAAGGCTTTTCCGCACCTCTGCTTTCCTTATAGAAACTACACTAAAATTATTTTATTGCTGCCATTAATCATCATTGTTAATATTGTTATTCATATCCATACCATTAATCCTTAGTACGTCATCAATTAATTACCTTCTTTAAATTATTTAATTAAAACAAGCTAATTATCACCCATTACATAAACAAATTAAATTCTAAAATTCTTTTATTATCCATAAAACAAATAAATAAAATATCAAATTTCACCTCATTAGTTAACTATTCAATCAAAACAATTAATTCCTTAATCAATTAAGTTCACTCATCAATTAACTCAGTCAACTCCATCAAACCACTTAATTGCCTTACACACTCAACTTCCTCCATGCACTCACTTAATTGCTTCATGCATATATTTATTTCATCAATTAAATATCATCCAGTCAAATCTAAATCTAAATTTTTCTTTAAAATGAATCACAATTATCCTCAATTCTTGTGTTCTTAAGAGCTTTGCTTATCTTAAGTAGAAATTTAATTGAAATCTAAATCGTATCATCAACCATGGATAAAATTAACTTAGGAACTTGGCCTATCCTAAGTTAACTAATCTAAGAATCCTAATCAATCTTTCCTTGAGAACTTTCCTATCTCAAGTAGGAAAGATTAAATCTTCCATCCTAAGTCCTGATTTAGAAACTTTATTCCATGTCTTTCACATCAATCATTTTTCCATCCCAACCCAATATAACTATCTCTTTTCATATCAACGTCATTAGAAACACTTCTTTATCAATCCACAACCACTAGACATTCAATTTCATTTGAGTAGAGAAAAAGTTGTTGATTTGCAAGCTACTAAAAATGTAACTATTTTAATAGAAGGTGAAAAAATGTAGCTATTGAAATAGAAGTTGATCTACTTATAATTGATAAAAGGATTTTTTTTTCAAACAATAATCTAGTAACTACCTCTTCTGACCTAGTTAGCTAATGATCTTATTATTTTGAAAAGGCGAATGCCGCATGTGCAACAACCAAAACAACTGTTATATCAAGATGTACCCTAAAGAAATTATGTACAACAAAGCAATAATAATAAGAACTAAACATTATAATTTCCTCCACCTATGCAAAGGTTGGCTATAAAAGGACCTCCTTCAAGAAAAGTAAATAATGTCATGTGCAATTTTCATTTGACTACAGACCATGATGGTACTTCTTGTCCTAAAATGTATAGATACATGCAAATGACAATGATGAAAGAAGCAAAGAAATATAACCTTTGGAAGAACAAACTCTTGATATATGCGATGACATTTACTATACAAATTAATATAAATTAGTTTCTAAAATTTTAGTGGTAGTCTCACACTTATATGTGAGGTTAAGTTCAAAAAAATCCCTTAATACGTTGAGATAGAATAGAATTTATTAGGCTAATGACTAATAATATGCTCTAAGGTTTTAGCATAAAATCTAAAACATAATGGACATACCAAGTAACTGGATTCAAAATCAACACATTAAAAGATACCTTATTTGAAATGACAAAAAAGTGAGGCCACAAAGAAAGGACCATTAAGATGTTTAACATAAAACAAAAATAAGGTTTTGAAGTTATGTTTGCATATGTGGTAGTGAACAACAAAAGGAAAATAAGAAACTTTGGTCATATTACAAACATATCAAGAGGTTTATGTCACATAGATGTGATATTTCTTAGAAGTGATACAAATGATCACATGATATTTAATTAATAAATCTATTATGTTATATCATTATTATTTTATCTCATTAAATAATATTTATAATTATATTTCTACTTTCCAATATCTTATTTTAGAAAACCTTTTCAACATATCTTTTATTTTTATATCATTATTATTTTATATCTCATTAAACAATATTTCTAATTATATTTATACTTTCCAATATCTTATTTCAGAAAACATTGTCAACATATCTTTTATTTTTATTTTGTATCCTTGTAATCCTTTTAAATTGGTTAATAAAATATTGCATTATAAAATATTAACTAAAAATATTTTGATATAAAAAATCATTTTTTCATAAAAGATGTATATCAATTAAAATATATCCTTGATACACTTAATACACACTCATGGATTCCATTAACATGACAACTAAAACATTTTATGTTTTAAGATTGTTGTTATAATATCTTATTTTTTATAATAAAAAATAATTCTAATGATTAAGAAGGCATGCAATTTATTTTCTATGTTCAATATATGTGTGTGAATACATGCATTAGTTGCATTCATCTTATTATTTTTACATTCACAAATGATATAAACTTAACTACTAAACTACGTTTTTAGAATTTTTTACATAAAAAAGTATACTAAACAATTAAGATGAGAATGTTTTTTCATGCAAATGTAGGAAATGAATAATTGTATTTATCTCTTTATGAAATTATATACAAACCTTAGATCAAATAATATGAATTATATAAAAATATAAATAATATTGATTTAAACCTATACAAAAGGAAACAATGCTAATAAAATTTTAAATGCAATATATTTAAATAAGCACACATTCATGCACTATAATAAAATATTTTACTTTAAGAAACCTTTTGAAAAAAAAACCAATAAAATAAATACTCACTTATTGTATTAATTCAAATGTTTACAATACAACTAGATACTTCTCAATTCTACTTAACCCTAATCTTGTGAGTGAGTATTTATATGTATATCACTATAATAAATTATTAAACGATGTTATAATGGAATGGATATAAAACTATAAGAAAAAAATACTTATAATGACCCCAAAATGTTCAACTTGCTTGAACATTAAGTTATAATTGATATAAAATATGCAAAATATATAAAATTTATCCAACAATATATACATGCTATTTATATCAATTGATATGCACCTCGCCTTAATATATATTAGGTCAATATTATTATTTTTATTTCTTTGCATCCCTAATACTTAGGGTTTATTACTCTATATTTTTCTTATTTGAAAATTTAATATGGAATTAAGAAAAAATTTAGTGGACTTTATGTGACTATTTTTTATATTTTTATTTCTAAAATTTGATTATTTGTTAGGTTCTTCAAAGTACTCAATTTAATCATATTTAATAAATTTTTTTGATCTTAAAATCAAATTATTTGTAGTTGAAATTTGTATTTTTAAGATAGAAATATAATATACTTTTGTATATAAAAATTTGAGAACAAATCTCTTTAATTTATCAAGAACTTTTTTGTTTTCTACACTTATTTCAATAATTTTTTTTATAAAAACATATTAAAAATTAAAATGTTAAATTACCTAAAATTTATATACCAATAAAAAATTAATCTTTAAATTAAAAAATTAAAAATACTACCATTCATTATAATCTAAAATTTAAATTTTAATATTAAAAAAATCCCTTAAAATATTATTTAAATTGATAAAAAATTTAATAAAATTTTCAATACATTCTAATATAAATAAATACAATATCTGAGGGTCTTTCGATTTCTTTGCAACAAGCTTTGTCTAGAGAGACTCATCAGTTTTACTCTTCTTTGTTTACTGAGGATTCACCTCCTGCGGAGGCTAATGAGAATATGGTCCTTGCTTGCATTCCTTCTTTGATCTCTAATGAATTGAATGCTTCTCTTACTCGTCCGATTACTCTGTCTGAAGTGGAGGAGGTTGTGTTTGGGATGAATAAGGGGAAAGCTCCTGGCCTTGATGGTTTCCCAGTTGAATTTTTTTAGGAGTTTTGAGATATTGTGAAGCTGGATTTGTTGGAGGTTGTCTGGGAGTCTCTTCATAGTAAGCAGATGCTTCGAGCCCTGAATGCTACTTTTCTGGTCCTCATTCCTAAAAAGGAAGGTGTTGATAGGCTTGAATTCTTTAGACCTATAACGCTTTGTAATGTGGCGTATAAGATTATTACGAAATTGATTGCTGAGGGGCTTAAACCTTGTCTGCCTATTGTCATTTCTAAGGAGCAAGGAGGTTTTCTGGTTGGTCGTCAAATTCTGGATGGGGTGGTGGTAGCCTTTGAGGTCATTCATTCCATGACGACCTCTAAGGATAGGTCTATGTTCATCAAGTTGGATATGGCCAAAGCTTATGATAGAGTTAAATGGAGTTTTCTTCAGAAGATTCTGTTGGCCTTTGGTTTTTCTTCTGATTGGGTGAGTTGGACTATGAGTTGTGTGACTTCCTCCTCATTTTCGGTTATTATGAATGGTGAACCTTCAAAGCTTTTTGGTGCTACGAGGGGCCTTCGTCAAGGGGATCCGCTCTCTCCTTATCTGTTTATTATTATGGTGGAGGGGCTGGGTCGGTTTCTTAAATTTTAGGTTTCTCAAGGCTTGACTCATGGTTGGCAATGGGGTTTGGGTCTTCCAACGCTTTCTCATCTCCAGTTTGTGGATGACACTTCTCTTATGGGGTTGCCTCATATTCGGGAAGCTGAATCCTTTAGGTAGGCTTTGGATATCTACCTTGCTGCTTCGAGATAGAAAGTCAATGAGCAAAAGTCTTCTATTTTCTTTTTTAATACTCCTTAGGCTATCCAGCGACAAATTGTAGCTATTTTGCGATTTCAAATAGGGTCTCTTCCCTTTGTCTATTTGGGTATTCCTCTTGCTGTTGGTCATCAACCTAGGTCCTCCTGGTAGATGTTGCTTGATAAGTCGAGGCATCAGGTAACTCATTGGACTCATCGGTGGTTGTCTATAGTTGCTAGAGTGACTTTTCTCAAGTCAGTTATCTAGGCCCTTCCCATCTACAGATGCTTTGTTCAAGTGGCCCCTATGTATTTCCTTAGGGAATTTGATGCTCTCTCATGTCAATTTCTTTGGCGTGGTAACTTGTTGTCTACTAAATGGAGCCTTGTTAAGTGGGAATCTGTGTGTAGACCAAAGCAGGAGGGTGGCCTTGGTTTACGCTCTACTATTTTGAACGGGCAAGTTCTTGCTGCTAGGATTTATTGGAGTTGGTGTACCAATCGACACCAGTTATGGGCTCGTATTCTCAATCATAAATATCTTAGGGGTGTTGCTTCTTTTAAGGATCCTCGCTATCCTCTGGAGGGGAGTGGTTCTATGATTTGACATACTTTGAAAGTGGGGGCACATTTGATTAAGCGTGCACTTTTTTGGATTTGTCATTGGGGGTCATAGGCTCTTTTTTGGTTAGATTCTTGGGATGGTCACCCACCTATTCTCTCTACTTTTCCTCACCTCCAGTCTCTTTCTGATGTTTTTTATTGCGGCTGGTTGGGATACCGTTAAGCATTATAAGGTTGCTCAACATTGTGGATTGACTGTAAGCTTTCGTTGGAAGCATCCTTTTGAGTGGCCACCTGGGAGGTCTGAGGAGGATAGGTGTGAGCTAGCTCAACTTTTGGCTTCCCGTGATTGTAATTCTTTGAGGGGACCTAATGTCTTGGCTTGGGATGGTTCTGATTTGTCTGGGAAGCATTTTGTGTTTGTTGGTTATAAGCAGCTTGGTAGGCAGTTATTTGGGGATATTGAGGTCCCTTGGTGGAAGCAAGTTTGGCACAAGTTGTCATGGCTCAAGTGCAATTTCTTCATGTGGTTAGTAGCTCAAAATTGGTGTCTTACTTGGGATAATTTATGTAAGTGTGGTTTCCAAGGCCCTTCAATGTGTGTTTTGTGTCGTAACTGTGAGGAGAGTGTCTCTCATCTCTTCTTCCAATGTTCCTATGCTAGGGAGATTTGGCATTTTTGGTGGAGGGTGTGGAATACGCCCTGTTGGCATGTTTCCTCGTTGGTTGAGTTTGTGGACTGGTGGGGCCAGACTCCTGTTTCTACTTCCTTTCTTCAAGCTACTTGGGTCTTCGCCCATCCTTTATTATCTGAAACCTTTGGTTGGAGATGAATCGTCAGATTTTTCAGGATGTGATGTTGGTGGCCCCTTGCTTGTGGTGGAAAATTTTGCATTCTTTGGGAGAAATTGTTGTGGCTAAGTGTGATCTAACAACATTAGTGGATCTTTGTGATGTTGGTTGTTGTAATCATCTTCATCTTCCTCCTTAGCAACGATAACTCACGCACAACAGATGTAGACATCCTACCCCGAAGGTGAATAGGGAGGGGAGATGGTCTCCTCCACCTTAGGGAGTCTTAAAAATCAACATGGATGGCTCTTCTCGAGGAAACCCTAGTCATGCTAGAATTGGTGGTGTTGGTCGAGATAGCTCTAGAGATGTCCAGTTTATCTTCTTTGTTTATAAGGGTCTTCATACTAATAATTTAATGGAGGCTTAGGCCATTTTATCGGCTATGAAGTGTGGAAGTCAATTGGGGTGGCGAAGGATCATATGTGAGTTTGATTCTCAGGTTGTGGTGAACTTGTTGAATAAGCGACATTTAGATGATGTTAGTTGGCATTTGGCTTTGATTGTTGATCAGATTCTCAACCTCTGTGCTTCTTTGGAGCTTGTTACTTTCACTCATATTCTTAGAGAATGGAATGGTGTTGCTAATTGTTTGGCTAAATGGGCTTATGATCATATTCATGATTGAAATTTGGTGGACCAGGGTCAGTTACCCCCAGATCTGTCTCAACAGTTGGATCACTCGGTGGAGCTTGATAGGGCTATGTAATGCCCTTGTTTTGTACTTCTTGTTTTAATAAAAATTTTACCCCTCCTTTATGTTAAAAATATAAATAAATACAATCTAACAACAAATATTATATCGCAAATCTTTATAAGAGGATACCTATAAATTAAGAGGTTTATCAAAATCATTCTTTTCGTGTAAATTTTTATAAGAACACATCTATAGATTAAGAGGATTATCAAAATCGTTTCCTTCTAAATATTTAGAACAAAATTCACATTCAAATTTAACAAATATTATATCATCCCAAAACTTTTGGTAGAAAAAAGTATTATCACAATTGAATAAGAAAAGACAGATTTTACGAATAAAAAGTTTCATGAACAAAAATACTAATATTAGTTTGGAGCTTCCGAATTTGAATTTGATAGCGTAAGTATTTTTTCATCAATTTTTTTCTTTTAAAAACATTAGATTTCCATAGTTCATATTGATGAAATGTGTTTTTTCTGATTTAACTGCATGTAATTGTTTGCGCCAATGTTTGGGATCACACTTTGTGATGTATCATTTTTCTCCTTCAACTCTTTTCATCCTAATGATGAATCACAGATCCGAAATGTTGATGCAAACAAATTACATGCAGTTAAATCTAAAAAGACACACTTCAGATTTTTTCTTTTCTCGTAACCTATCTTCATCTTGATACTTAATAGATAATAGAATATGATCAAAATATAACCGAAAACTAATATAATGAACTAATGTATTTGGTAGCCCTATGTTGGACGTCGGTGTAAGTATTGTCTCTTTCACCTGGTAGCCTAGGAATATATATAATGTTAGCCTAGTGATATTAAATAGACAATAATACGAACGTATAAATATTCGGAAATGCTTTTACCTGCTTTCCATATTTTTCCTGTTCGCCATTATTGCCTGCCTGAATACAAATTTTCTATTCAAAGATGAAACTTAAATTTACTGACAAGGTCGATGAATCATTTAATACACAAACTACACTCAGATCGGATTGGCGGTAGACTGTAGTCTGTACTTACGTTTCTTTGTTATTCTTTAATTCTTTTTAATAAAAATAACTGACAGATTGGTCGATCACAGCGATCGCTAAGTATGATAGGACTGGTGTGAGAGACATGCGAATAAGTACTGACTGACTAATGTAATGTTTATTGGTACTAGGTAGTAAAGCTTCTGCAGGTTGTTAAATGAAGCGACTTCTTGTATGATCTTCATAACTGATCCATATTAAATGCTCTCACAAGATTTCCATGACCTGCAGATCATACTAGTAACTAAACAGAGTAACCTAGGTACATATTGCAGGGAAATCACAAGATTAACTGCTCAAATAACAACATTATATAAAAGGCCAAATCTTTGAGAAAATTACAGACCCGTATTTCTATGACAGAGGCTCCATTCAGTAGCTCAAAATTACCGGACATTGTAAGGTGTATATTCATTCCAGAGAGCTTGGAGTGCATGTACACCGTCCCCCATAGGAAATTTCAGTTTTTAATAGATCTACAGGAGAGTGAATTGAACTTAGTGTAAAAGACTTGTACAGAGCTGGGTCAACCCTCCCGTACAAAGGGTTATCAGTATAGGTGGTGTACGGGGGCAATTGGCCCCTTCTTTAAGTTGTAGGCAGTAAATAGGGTGTCTAAATGGGTGCCTACCTAGCTCTGAGGAATTTAAAGCCATCTTAATAGCAAGGAAACGTGCTCACCGGGAGTGAAGAGGCTTAAATTAAATGAGAGAACGTATACTTTTGTTTACTGGATGCAGATCATATAGTGATGAGCCATCTTAATGAATGGTGATGACCCATCTTTATGAATGGTGATTGACATGATATGGTGATGATCCATCTTTATGAAACGTGCTCACCGGGAGTGAAGAGGCTTAAATTAAATGAGAGAACGTATACTTTTGTTTACTGGATGCAGATCATATAGTGATGAGCCATCTTAATGAATGGTGATGACCCATCTTTATGAATGGTGATTGACATGATATGGTGATGATCCATCTTTATGAATGGTGATTCACATATAATCTTTATGAATGGTAATCTATATGATATGGTGATGATCCATCTTTATGAATGACGATTTATGAGAAGAGGAACACATCATGGCGATTATAACTCATGAGAAGTGTTTCATTCAAGTACGTTGAAGTTTTTGAATAATTTCTTTCAAATTCATTGTATATGTACCTATATATGGACGTGTATATATTGTATGTATACAATATATCTACACATTTTTTTCTCTATGTGCATATATACACATATATATGTACATAAATATAAATAAATGTGTAAAAAAATATCTATATTTATATACATGTACATACATACATACATACATACTCATACATACATATCCATATATACATATAATACATACTATGTATATAAATATCATTTTAAGTTTGTTCTAATCTAGATATGAATAATATTGTTGACTGATAAAAGCAAAATTATCTTAAATTTCTTAATTCCTTTCAAATATATTTGTGTATGTACATAAATTTATATATATACATATACATATACTTCTAAATCTATCCATACATATATATACATTGTGTATATGGTTTACCTATATATATTAACATATATGGTATATATACTATATATATTTCTTATTGGGATTCTTATTGATACTTAAAAAGAAATATATAATTATATATCTTTAAAAAGGTTAGTTCAACTAAAGTAGGTTTATGTAGAGTGAGCAAAGCAATAATGGAAACAATAATATATATGTTAGTATATAAATAAATTTGTACAAAATGTGGCATAAAGTAAAATTTTAGATTTTTTTGAATGCTTATTTACTTTAGACTTGATACTTACTCAAAATTAGTTATTCTCTTGCACCCAAATTATGGAGCTATTTTTTTTTCTAAATAGCTAAACTCATAATTTATTTTGATTATTGTCTTATTGTATCATCATGGTTAATATCAATATTAAATAAGAAGAAAATACCTTTGCACTCTTTTTCTACTTCTTTCCCCTTTTCTAAGGAACTTCTAATTCTTTTGATGTTAGTCTTTCTTATGATTCAATCCATGTTTTTTTCCTATTCTTTCTCTGGGTTGGTTCATTAAATCCATGATCAAAATTATGACCCTTCTTGTGTTGTGTTAGTTCTTTTCTAATATGGTCCCTAGGTGCCTTTAATTTTGCAAGTTCTTTATTCTATTGTTATAACAAGCCTTGATTATTAAAACCTCACACGATTATAATTTCATTGGATTATGATTGAGAGCCAAAGGTTATAATAAAATACACGAAGGTTATTATCCAACATGCTAGGATTACCAAAAGGTTTCAATGGAACTAAATTTATGGAAAAATATACCATCACATCAACATTGGGTTCCACCCACACATGATTCAAATAAAGATAACTAGTGTGTGTCACTAAGTGTTGGAATAGGATGGATCTAGGATCAAAGACCACTAGCATGTCACTAGTGCTACAATTAACAAAAAGACAAGTGTAATAATGGAATTTGCACATAATTATATCCCCTTTTATCTAGAATGTCACCCCTAGCCATCCTTATCCTCTTACCAATGTTCGCGTGAAAAGGTACATTGCTTAACTAGTTTCACTTTAATAGCTATTCACACCTTATTGCTCAAGTTTACTTAGGTCATTTTTTGTGTCTCAAGTCATATGATTAAGGCACTTTTCATGATCTTAATTTGTCTTAGGGTTTCAAGGTTTAACTCTTGCCTTTATAGTAAGGCCATTTCATTATTTTGGGCATAATTCCATGACCTTATATTCATTATTTTTCTAGCAATATAGCAATTCCTTCATTGCATCTCTCTCATGTGGAAGGTATTTGATCTTGCTAGTTAGATTCTTGCCCCTGCAAGTTCTTTTATTTCTCCAACATCCAATATTGTTCCTAAACCTTGCAAGACTTCCTAAATGTTTCCTTACGTTTAATTTTTATTTCCATCTTATGTCCTAATCCTTCATTTAATATCCTAAACCTTAAGTTTTTGTGCATAACCCTATCTTTCCCTTTCTAAAAATCACCATTTTGCATAAGGTGATTTCATGCCACAAATAGGTGGTTTCCTTGTAAGCATGGGTGGTTTTAGCAATATAGGAGGTAGTTTCGCGAATTCTAAGAGTAGTTTTAGAATATTTTGCCTAAAAATAATATTTTGGAAAAATCTTGGAATATTTTCTTAATGACATCATGTTGATGCTAGTGTCCTCCTTTGAAAATTCAACCACCTCACCATTATAACTTTTTTATTTTGTAGTCAAAATTTAAAGGCTTATAACTTGAGCATACACACTCTTTTTTAAGTATTTTTTTATTAGGGTGGAATTATGTGCTCTATGCAATGGTATAATCATTTTTTTGATTTAAAAATCCATTTCAAAAAATAAATTTCTTAGAAAACTTAATGTCTTGTAACATTTTTGGACTTTCAAACACTTGTAACTTCCATGAATGGGCTCCTTTTCAAATGTTAATTTTTTAAAGTTGATTTTCTTCCAAGAACTACATAGTGATGTGTTTTATAAATTCATATCTTGTAAAAAGGTTGTGATTTAGCATTTTGGACATTTTTGGGTCCCAAAGAATATTGTAATCTAGAAAAAATCATTGCAAACACACTAGGTATAGTGTACCAAACTTTATAATTTATGGAGGGATTTCATAAACTAGTGAAAAAGTGGGGGTGTCTTGTGTGACTTATTTTTGTGCTTATTTTTTTCACTAATGGATTAATTAACAATTCATTTTCTCACACCATATAATTACTTTAAATGGAAGTCTAAAATGACAATTATCTTAAAAAGAAAGGGCTATATCAAGTTATAATGATATCTGACAACATAACACATTGATTGTAGAAAAACTAAAATAGTTTTAGAAACATGATGAAGCATAACATACTTTGTATATGCCTATCTCTCCTAACTTACTCTTTCACATCAAATCCTTCATTTCCCAAAATGTTATTTCGACCATGTTCGAAAGCTTCTTTGGTAAGCAGGATGAATTGAGGGGTCATTAATTAGAAAACAAACTCATATGGTTAAGTCCAAGTAATTTTGACATCATTCAAATTTTTTTAACAAAGATAAACTCTATCATATTGTAGCTAAAGCAACTTGTGATAGAAAATAAATAAACACAACTTATCTTTAGTATTCTCTATAAGCTTCGCCTTAACTATTTTGTATTTGTTTCAATTTTTTATGCCACTAAATGTGCCTTAGGTTCCACCTACCAAATGACTTATCTAGATTTGTTTTTGTAGAATTCACTTTATGAGAGAGACAAATTGGTTCATATGGGTACAATTAAACCCTCAAAGTCACATACCTTGACTGAAAATCAAGGAACAAATAACAAAAATGGCTAGACGAATAGGATGAAAAACAAAATAACCAAATATAGAAGAAGAAAGATAAAAATCTTGCTACCTCTAATGTAGCTAATGAGACCTCATATTCCAAAAGTGACAAGCCTAAGAATGAGAATGCCAAGTATTCCTTCTATAAGAGGCTTAGACATGAACATGAATGTTTAAACAAGCATATATATCACCTAACCCATCTTCTAGAAAAGAACAATATCAAGGTGCTTGACATAATCAAACAAGGTTTGTTAGAAGGGTCTTCTAAGGACAAAAATCATAGTAAGGGAAAGGGAAAGGAAAATTCCCTAGTTGTAGTTGCTTTAAAACCTAATATCTAGATTATTGACTCAGGTGCTTTGCATGGCATGGCTTCATCATATGATGCTTTCACCCTCTTAGAGTCATGTTATATGTCAATAATATTAATGGGTGATGATAAATTTTGAAGTTCATGGGTGCAGTGTCCCTCTAGTTATGACATTTTGTTTTAGTTTGATTCAGCTAGGTAGGTAGATGCTTTAGTTGATTATGATACTATGTTGTTTTACACTCTATGGATGATACATTGGACATTCTGATTATCCAGTTGTGTTTGTGAGATGATATTGTGATAGACACATGTGGTTTATGAGTTTTTATGTGGTAATCATGTTGAAATGATTGTCTATGTTATATGATGTTCATTAGTTTCGGTGAAGAAGACAGTGTAGCATTACTCATTCGTGAGTACCCTGCTACACTATGATTCTTCTTCATGGTGTGTTTTCTAATATATGTATATATGTTTAATAGTTATGTTGCATGTGGATATAGGTACCAGGTATCGGCTCCACCTGCTTGTCAGGTCTGAGTGTACCCTAATTCAATGAAATTATGTTGATCCGGAGGTATTGACAGGTCCTTATTGAACCATCGTTCTTTATTGAATGAGTACCTTTTTTTACCCTTCTTTGTTGTCTAGTTTGTTTCTGTTGTGTCATATTTGTCTATATTGTTTTGTTTGGAAATTTAATATTTAAATTCAATATTTATCTGTTAATATATTTATATTTAATTAAATGCTTATGGTTATGTTTATGGTTTAATTTATTAATTTAAATTAAATAAGTTATTTATTTTAAAGTGAAGGTTAATTGTTTCAAAAGTATTTAATTAAATATAAATTGTTGATTTATTTGTGCAAACAAGATTTATGAGGAAATAGATATTTAAAGAGAAGATATTTTCAACATGTTATGAATCTTTGATTTGAAGTTGAAAATCTAATGTGATATTAGGTAAGTTGAACTGATTGATCAATTTTGAATGCATACTGGTCTATCAGTTAAGTTTTATAATTGAGAGTTAATTAAAATGCATCAAAAGCTTTTGGGGGTTGCAATTTTTCATTCACGGGAATAATCTGGAAGAACTTTAACTTTGATCTTAGGTTTTGTTTGCAAGCATAATTTTGGAGTTGGATTGTCTTGGATTACTTTGTCAAGATTTGGTGAATTTGAGCAGGATTGTCAGAAGCATCAGAATTTAATTCAGTTCAGCTACCATACTTGATTAGGTTTTCTTCTTTAAGTTTTCTTGTAAATTTTTGAGTAAATTTTTGTGGAAAAAGAAATTCTTTACCAAACCTGCACATGCAACAATGAAAAAATTAGAAGGAATTCACAAGTTTAAAGAGAATCGTAGCAAAACAAAGATAGAGAAGACTTACTGAAATATAGTTATATTCAACAATTCATTATATGATTACTGTAAACAAGAGCTTTCATTATTTTTAAAATGTCAAATTGCCTTTTATGGAATTACAGCTTGTAAATAATAATCTGTTTCTATCTTTCTTTAAATCAACGCCATCAGAGAATTATTTTAGGTGAAAGTTTGATTTCTTGGAAACTAAATGTCTAGACACCCTTTCATGTTTTCTTGTATGAATAATTGATGTTGGAGACTACTCTTCTGTCTAAGTAAATCGTTTTCCATTGTCTCTCCATCTCTTCAAAATTCGACCTTCTTGAGATTGGCAAAGGCGTACTCCAAGAATTCTTTTAAAACAAATTTAGATTGATTAGAAAGGGGCGTATGATAAATTCCTTGATTCTCATGACAATCTCCCATCACTGCATCACTTAGGGTGTATAGATTACATAGTCTCTCTCATGCTAATGGCGCCTTTAACAGCTGCAATATATGAACTTAGAAGATTGTGGACCTTTAAAAATAAGCTTCCAGAACCTTTAGAATTTTGTCTTATCTGCATCGCTAGAAGATAGAAAATTTAGAGGCTTTAATAAACTTCCTGTGCCTATATACAACCTATTATAGCTGTAGCGTTTGTAAACAAAGAATAATATCTAATTACCCAAAACTCTTGATAAAATTCCTTTTCATTATATGCGTACTCTCCTTGATAAGGCGTAATTATTGTCTGAGTTGTATTTGAAAATAATTTGTCACCAGATTACTGTTACATGTTGTTACTCTTCCTGTGCATATCGTATTTTTTTGTGCTGCCATAATGGTGGACAAATAGATAGAATTCGCCTTATTTAAGGCTATTGCTTCTTAAAATTATTAGCCATAAATTATTCAAGATGTGAATTGTAGTTTCAGCGCATGTAGAGTGCCAATCTAACTATTTAAATCTCACTGAGTAGACATATAAATTATACCCTTGTTTTTTATTTGAAATGAATTCATGCATTGCATTCGTGAATGGTGTACACGTCTTTGAATTCACCGACTGAATCTACATATATTATAATTGGAATTATCAATCCCAAATCTGGCGCTGGCCGATGAGTATAAGGAGTCTTATGGTTGAATGATATATGGACAAAACCCCTTTGAGAATGATTTAAAGTGGACTGTTTCCATTACCTATCTCCTGCAGTCTGTTGAATTCCAGAATAAGTATTCTTTACTAAATAGTTCTTGCATGTGAACCCTGAATTAAATACACATTTGTAGTTCATGCAATGGCGAATATTCTTTTGATTTATATTGATATCGCTGGCCTATATTCCTTTAGTTGACACTAAATATGGTTAAGTCAACTCTAGAGATGAATTATTAGTGCTACGGGGAGTCAACCTTGACTGAAAGTTTATATACTTATATTTAGCCTGAAATGCATGAGAGACTGAAGTTAATCCATGTTAACTATAGGTATTAAATGAGTACGCAAGTTTGCGTGATAATATTTAAATTAATTTTTGAAAATGTTTATTTGAATTACGGACGACAAATGAATCTAGCAGTATTGGAATACCTGTCTCATAAATTATAGTTAATTTAAAAGTTATATGGGAATTATTTAATATATGAGAAAGAGAATATCTATATGATATATAAATGTTTTATTAGGAATGTTTATTTTTACTTTATGAAAATGGCCATATTGACTTTTTAATAAAATTACAATAAGTTATTATTTCTAAGTTGTCTTTTGATTGTTGTTATGAATTATATTATGGAATTTTTAATTCTTCCAAGGCTTGAAGGTCATTTTATACTATGAGAATTAAATGTTGATTCTAAAGTATTTATCTATTAGTGTGAGATTTTAGCCATGCACATAAATTATTTGTTACCCTGAATTTTATTGAATATTCAATGATCTAAGATTCTCATGATTTGGGTAAAGTGTATAATGGCTTCCTTTGGTATTTTGATGTTTCATCATGTTTTTAGGAAGAGTGGCTTGCGGTAGGGGCCGAAACCCTAATTGGTTGTCTGGGTAACCTATCGTAGGTTTTGTAATCCAGTGGAAACCTAACTAATGTACTAGGGGTTGGGTAGAATTAAAGATTAACTCAGATAAAAGTATGCCTCGCCTAATTTCTTTATATTCGTTTAGATTGAGAAAAGGTTGAGAAGGCCTGGAATGGCTAGTCACCTATCTTGTCTTCTTGAAAGATGGAATGACTCCACACCAATTTGCATAGGGTCGAGAATCGATAGAGACTGCTAGGGTAACTCTTGGAGAGGGCCGGTAGTCTAGGAAGATTCACCAGGGTAACCTATCTCGACAGTGTGATGACACTCTTTGCCTATTACATGATTGTGTTTCTTGTGGAGAGTTATCTCTAGTTGTATTTTGCTTGTGGGAGTTTGTTCATTATGTTTTGATATCGTTATGTTGTGATGTGTATGTAAGCCACATAAAAGTAATGTTCTGTCTTCTTGTTTGTGGACCTGTCATTATCTCCAAGCATGGAGGGAGTGGACCTTTGGGCTTCACGTGGTTGGGAGGAAACTGTGCTATACCTTCATTGGATACTTTTGTAGATGATATTATACTTGTAGCAGTTTCTAGTTACATAATTGTTCGTGACAGTGGATGCAGAATGTACTCATGAACAAGGAAGTTAATCATGATATGATCATTATCCTCTTTATATATTTATCTCATATTCATGAGTGTACTCATTGTATCATTGAATTATAATGTAACGAGATTTATGAAAATCTCACATGATGTAATCTAGATATATTTGTAACCCAATTTTTTAAAGTATTGAAAACTGGAATCATTCATGAATTTAAATTGTACTTATGATTTATGTTATGAAGTGATGTTCTTATTTATTATGTTTAAGTAACATCGTCATGGATTCCTTTAGGTAGTTATGTAATCGAATGACTTGTAAAAAAAATAAAATTATTCTATTATTTTGTTCTTTATGTTTTGCTTTAATGGAAACCACGGTGGGGCGTTACAATGGGATCTAGGGTCTATTGATGTGGGTAAAGGAAAATTTTAATATGTTCTCTACATACCATTTTTTCCAACTATTAATCTTCTTTGTACTTATCAAACCTCCCACACTAGACTTAGTAGTAATTAATGAAACATGCATAGTGGGTCCATAGTTTCCATGAGATAGATCACCACTCTATAACCTATCACTTTTTTAATTTTACTCCTAACTCTTGTTTGACAACATTACTCATTCACTTAGACGAGGTGGGTCACTTGTGGCATCAACAGTTTGGCCACTTGAACTATTGCTACTTATAAAAGCTCAATCAACATGACATGGTTTTAGGATTTCCTTCTATTCATTTTTCTAATGTTTTTTTCAAGGGTTGCATTCTTGTAGTCATCCTAAAGATAAATATCACAAGGGTGAAGTATGGAGGGTTGTCCATATTCTAGAGTTAGTACACAATGACTTGGTAGGGCCATTTTCATATCCATTTTTAGTATTGACGATCTTTCTAGATATGCGGGTTTACTTTTTCAAATAAAGTATTTTAGTCTTTTCAATACTTCAAAGCATTTACAAAGAAACAATTAGGGAATGTCATCAAGATTCTACATATAAATACTAGGGGTGAATATGTTAACCATTAATTTGAATAATTGTGATCTTCATTTAAGGTATTGACATGCAATACACAGTTCCATATAGTCCTAAATATAATGGTATTGTAGAAAAAAATAACAAGTCCTTGAAAGAGATGACTAATTTTATGACATGCTCCCGATTATTAGCACCTAATAATATGTAGAGGCCATTAATTGTGTGTTATAAATACAACTAAGTTCCTCGTTGATATATGAAGGGGTGAACTAATTTTTAAGATTGGACCTATAAAAACCCCTTAATGAAGTACTTTTGAGTGTTTGGTTCTTTGCATTGACCCACATTCTAGTAGAGAAACACAAAGTTATGAATCTACAAAGAAAGCCTTATATATTTTTTGGGTATTTAGATGACGTCAAAGGCTATATGATTCTCCACCCCACCAATCATGATATTTTTATAGAGAGGAGTGTTTATTTCAAGGACAACTCTTCCAATTCTTGTCCTACTACTTATCCATCTACCATCACATTAGAGATACTGTAGTTCATGATACTAATTCTTCAAAGGATTTTAATCCTCCTAGTCATGATGAGGATTCATCTTCCTCCACCTCAGATGGTGATGATGTTGATGACAAGGATTCACCTTACTCCTCTTCTATTCATCGTTCAAATATTGATGATTCTCCTTCAGAATCTCTAGCCACTAGGCATATTTGGACTCATTAGACATTGTTTCCACTTAGGCAACTAGGTTGGGGATTCTTCATATACTAGAAGAACATAGTCATAGTTTCAATAAGATCTAAATCTGTTAATTTCTATAGCTTTGAATTCACAGTCTTTTCAAAAATATTGTAGTATCCTCAAGTGGGATGTTCTTATAATAAGGCTCACTTAGTCACTAACAGATTCTCCTAGGTTCCTAGCATATTATTTTTATACTTTTGTGCTAGTTGCCAAAATTTAAATTCTATGACTTTTTCTTTCTATAATTTCAATCCACCATTGGGAATTTCATCAAATGAATGCAAAGTGTACTTTTATTCATGATGAGCTTCGAGAGAAAATTTTCATGAATTAGTTATAGAGATTCATTTAGGATTCCTCACTAGTTTGTTAAATTTGGAAGTCTCTTTATGGCCTCAATTAGGTCCCTTGAGCTTGGTATGCCAAGATGGATTCCTTCCTTCTATTAGACGGGTTCACTTGATGCCACTTTGGTTTGAATGTATATATTTTGTAGCAATATGACACTCTCACATTTATGTTTCTCCATGTTGATGACTTGTTGATCACAATAAGTCACTCATCCACTATTAAGGCAATGAAAATTTCTCTCCATGATCGATTTTTGATGTCAAACTTGAGCCTTTTACATTACTTCTTGGGGATTGAGATCACTTAGTCATCTTTAATTATCTTCATTGCACATCCCAAGTAAGCTCTTAATATTCTCTCTAGATATTGTATGGTTGATTATAAGCCTATATAGACTCAATTTTTGTCATAGATCAAACTTGAGGCTTATTATTTTACACCATTATTAGATGTTACTTTGTATTGCCAATTAGTTGGTATTCTTATATGCTATGTACTCAAATGAGGTCTAAACTTTCATATTCCATGGCCTTGGTCTCTCAATTAATACAAGATCCCCATGAGTTGTATTGGAAAGTAGCCAAGTCAATACTCCCCTATGTGTAGGTTACTCACAGTTATGGATTTAGTATGCAATGGGTGTGGATATTGACTTAGTGAGACACATATTTATATTGGTCAAATTATTCTTAGGATCACAAGTCTAGTTCAAGGTATTGCTTCTCACTTGATTTTGGTCCAATTTGTTGGTTGAACAAGAAGTAGTTGAAATATAAAAAAATGTGAATACCTTAAGTTTACTTTCTAAAACCTAGGGTTAATTCCATCATTTCTAGGGTTTCATCAGGATACAAATCAACAAGGTGCATAGATTGACTTTCAACCTCCAAGGTGAGTCAATTAGACCTAGATCTATTTCTTTTGAGTCTTAGGAATGAATTGGAAATGATTTGGGGTGATTGAACCCTCATTATACTATATGACTTGATATGATAAATGCAAAATATTGAAGATAAATAAATTGAAACATTGATTTGTAAGTGGCTCTAGAAAGTGTAGAATGATGTGTACTTATCACCAAAATTTGAATTCAACATGTGTAGAGGGACTCAGTTTCCCAAGTGAAAATGGGTCTTTGATAGGGGGTCTTGAAACTATTTTTGCAATCCTCTAGTGTTGGATTTGAGCTCCTATTTCTCAGTTGTAAACTTGTTGAAATGTTGTCAATAAATCCTAAAGGTCAAGTTTCCATGTCTTGACAAGGTTAGTGACAACAAATACAACAATTGAAAAATTTCCTTCAACATTCCTTTGATCCTTTCCAAACCCATAACTTGCACATTCAAAGAGGGAGAAAATATTGTGCCATATAGGGGCTTGCCTCAGTCAAACCCCATGCAAGTGTTCCCACTTTCACAATGGAAAAATTCCAATGAGAATTGAAAGGAAGGAATAAGCACCAACAAGTTGTAAGTATTTTGATAGCTATGTTGGGTAGAGAAATGTGACAAACCTTCTTTCCCATGATTTTTCTTCCATCAAATTTATATATGTGATTATAAATATAATTTGATAGGTGTTGTAGCATCTTAATCAATTGTAATATATTATATTGCAATAGTATGTTTCATGTTATTATAGGTGAATATTTGTAAGTACAAAGATGGATTTAAGTAGATGTGGTTGTATGTTGTGTCTCTATTATAATTTCTTGTTTACTAGTTTTAATGGCCAAATATAACTTTGTGACCTAATAAGGCATTGATCTTGAAGACCTTTACCTCCCACATACATTTAACATTAATAAAATTTATCACCGATAATTATATGAGTAGGAAATAGGTTTTACTTATGTTTTCCATGGTTCATTAAAGTAAACTAGGGATAAATCTTAAGTAAGCAAAAGTATTACATTTTTTTAGAATCATTTCTAGCATACCTATACTTTTCCAATGTCTATGAATTTATTTTTTGCACTTGGATGACTTAATTATGTGTAGCATCAATACCAATTATTCATTATAAATTCATTATAATAAGATCAAGCTCTTCCCTTGTGTTAAGGGTTTGTTCATTATGTTTTTTTGATTCATCCAAGGACAAGAATTTGGTTCTTGATGGTGGGATTTGGATGTGGGGATAACACTCTTTTTCTGTCAAGCCTTGGACTCCTTTCAACCCCCTTTTCAAATTGCTCAATATTAGATTGGTGTGGGTTCACCTTCCACATCTTTCTCTTTAGTTTTGGGAAGATTCTTACTAAAATTCCATATGTAACTCTATTGGTCACTTCTTGAAGGTTGAATCTACCACTTCATACATGAGTCATTTAACATCTTATTGCATTCTAGTGGTTATTGAAATATCCAATCCTCTTCAAAGTTACATAACTTTGATGGTGAGGGATATGCCTAGGACTCAACTGCTTAACTAAGAGGGCCTTCTTTTCTAATATAGACGATGCTTTTCTATTAGCCACCTAGGTACTGAGTGTCCACTCTCTAAGCACAAAGGTGTAGTGACATGGTGGAAGAATGCTTGCAAAGATCACTTGAATATTCATGCCTTTAACTTTTTGGTTGACAATTCCTCTCAATATGACATGTCTTTTAGGTATGTTGGTTCTCGTGCTAATGGTACAACTCTAGCAAGTCCCATCCCTACTACCCCATCAATTCCTGTTGGTGATTCTCAACCACCTTCTAATCTAATTATTCAACCTACTATGATTGCAACTTTAGATTTGCTTCAGTCTACTCATGTGTTGGTCACTTGTCATTTGACCACTTTGCCTCAACTTTCCATTGCTCCTATTGCACAAATGGATGGGCCCTCTATTGAGGAATCCCCTTGCTTCTCCTTGCTTCAAGGACATGATGATATTATTTCTTGGATTGTTGTACAAAGACAAAAGAAAGGTCTTTCCAAATTTATCTCTCAATTTCACACTAGAGCGAAAAAAATGTGAGATTTCAAATAGAGTGGTTCTGGTATTGTCTAGTTTGTATCCCAAGAATCCTGTTGTATTTTCTAATTGTTGTGCTTAACAACTTGGTTGTAGTTGTCTATATTTGTTTCATTTTGATGAGTGATTTAGTTTGTCCCATATCTCGTGGTACTCGTTTTATTTTCTTGATAACTATTTTATTGCAAAAGGATTTAAACCCTTTCAAAACCCACTTTTATCAATATAAAAATATTTCAATTAATCAAATGTCAATCCTAATTAACTTAATTATAATTTTATTACATGTATTTAATTAACCTAAATTAATTCATATGAAATATTTTACCCCTACAAATTTTTTATTTTAATGCTACTTTATTTGACTCAAATGTAATAGTGTTTTGCCTCTTCCTCTTCTAATTTACATTTTCTTGTTTATTTCAAAAACTAAAATATAACATTTTCCTTTTTTATTGTATATAGAGCTTCCATACGTAGTTCATTTTCTAAATGATTGCTTCCATCTCCTATATTGTTGAGTCTTTAGCATTAGAATTATCTAAAATATGAATTTATCTCATAGTGACAAGAGAGAATAAAACCAAATTTAGTTTATCACAATTTTCTTGTTTCCCCAGATTAATGTGTATCATGTGGTTATAAAATGATGACTTGAATTCCTTATGCCTTTAATCATGTCCATGTTACGGCTCTAGGAAAATTCATCGCCAACAATTCACTAAAGAAATTTATTCACCGCCAACAATCCACCATGGGAAAATTCACCACCATGACAAATTCATCGTCAAGTAAAATTCCTTAGTAGCAATTCACTGTGGTGGAAAATTAACTGCATTATATAAAATCAATTTTTAATATATTATCATGTTAAAAACATTCATATAAAAAGAAATATTAATGCGGTTTATTTTCCCCCACGGTGAATTGTTGGCGATGAATTTTACTTGGCGATGAATTTGTCATGGCAGTGAATTTTTCCATGGTGAATTGCTGGCGGTGAATTTTCCGTATGCCTCATGTTACTATGTTCTTTGTGCACAAGATCTTAAAGAATTGAACACATTATAAAGCATATTCATATAGTAGCTAAGGTTCTAAACATCAAATATATTTGACATATTGATTGACTAGTATGGGTTCAATAACATTTATTTTATTGAATGTTGAAGGACTCTACCTTGAATCTCTATCCTTGACTTTAGACAACCTTTCACAATCTTTAAATCCAAATCCACATGAATTTGTCCTAGGTTTCTTCGTTTATACAATCAATAAGACTCCCCTATAGTTCATCATAGATCATACTACTTTCTATCCTAGTAAATATAATCTTAAATTTATGCTTTTTTTTTATGGAAGAACCATTCTCAAATTTGACACATTTAAAATAATAATAATTGTTACCTTCTTTAATTCTAGACATGTATAAATGTTGCAAGATCATGAATGTGAGGGAAAAAGAGTAAATTAGTAGAATTAAATAATAGAGAGAAAAAGACGAAATAATAATAATTGTTACCTTCTTTAATTCTAGACATGTATAAATGTTGCAAGATCATGAATGTGAGGGAAAAAGAGTAAATAGTATTTTATATAAATTTTAGTAGAATTTTATAATAGAGAGAATGAGAATTAATAATGAGTATGTAGAAGAGTTTTAAATTTATTGCTATTATTTATTTATTTTAGTTGAAGAATTTTTATATCAATTCAAATAGACGAAACCTTTTCAAATGAGAGTTAAAGATAAAACCTTAAAAATAAATCATTTCAAATAATAAGGAAAATAATTTTTCTTAAATGTACCAAATTTGATAATGACATCGTAGAAAAAATTTAAAAATATAAAGTTAAGGCTACAGAGCATCCTCAACTCGAAACTTCTTAGAACTGTTCTAAGATTCCTTCCTCTCTGCTAAGTTCAATTCCTAAATTTTCCAATCTCTTCAGCAATTCCCTTGCTTCCTCAACAATCTCCTTTAGGTTACCTTAAATTCATCAACTTCACCATCCTTTTCATCACAACATTTCAATTCCAGCAAATACGGCCATGTGTAGCTTTCCTTTGATTGTGGGTATCTTTACCAAACTGTACCTATGGTCAATAAAACATCTGACTTCTGAACTTCTGCAGTGCTATGTGGGTGCATCTCTACAGAGACAGCCTAGATGAAAATGATGGGTGTAGAGGTGTAAGGAGTCTTAGACCAGAAAAGTCCAATTACAACAGAGACATGTCTTCCTTGAAACACTAGAACCAGAGTCACAGTAGACACTGACCAACTATTCTGGCAGCCGTATCTGAGCATCTACTTGCACACTTTTCGAAGGACTTTTAGTTTTGGTGGAATTACAAGAGACAAAGTAGGCTTCTGCGCTGAAACCTCCTCCATTGAGATATTTGCTGGAGTTGGTGATGTGTCTAGAGCAGTGGAGTAATAGTCGGTGTTGAAAAATGGGGGACAGATGATCACCCTCACTGCCATACAACCAACCATCTTGACAAACATTGGCTCTTGCCAAATCAGCGTGGATATTGAATGCTGTGCACTGACAAACCCAGGTGGGTAAATTCCATTTTTCGCAAATTACAGTGTCTACGGAGTGATCATCCATATTATTCATTAATAAGTTGATCAGAATTATACAAAGTGAAGCGGATAAGTGTGAGGCTGATGAAATTATAGGTTGACAAGAAATTGAGACCTCAGTTGAATTTATGGCTTAGGTTTAGTGACGCTGTTGTGCTTTCCAACGTTGGCACTCACTTCTTAACCATTAAAGCCTGCAACATTTTGGAGCTGCACATTTGTATATCCACTGTTCAAGCTTTAGGTTGAGCTGATGATATTCATAGTTATGTCAGTTGTAATCCTTAATACAACTCCAGAGATTCCAAATCACAGGATTATTAGTGTTGGTGGCGGTCTCTTTGCAGGGGAAATCTACAACGAGCAAATCGTTTCCAACGTCCATAACTTGTCATGGAAAGGCTGACCATCTCACTTGGTCGTCAGCAATTCACCATCAACAATTTACTGTCAGCAATTCATCACCGTAAGCGTATACAATTCATTTCTAACAATTCATCACTGTGGTATATTCACCATGTATACATTTTTCAATATTTAAGTGGTCAAGAGCACCCAAAAAAAAGAAAAAATACAGATATTTTGTTAACACATAATGACAATGAATTGCTGGTGGTGAATTGTATCTATGATGAATTGTTGATGGTGAATTGTTGGCGATGAATTGCTAGTGGTGAATTGTTGACGATGAATTTGCTTGATGCCGTTTTTGACTACTTGAAAAAGTGGCCATCATTGCTGTGTTTTATTTTAAGTGAATATTGTAATGGTGAAAAATTTGTTTTTCATTTAGTTTTGTATTTAATTTGGAGTAATATCTAAATACATTTATGTAACTATAAATGATAAATATATTTTTTGTGTATAATTAGGTTTCTATATTTAATTCTATGTTTTATCATTTTCATAAATCTAATCATTATCCACAATTCCATCCTATGTAAAAACAAATACAACTTGATTGTCTAATCTTGGTTGTATCTATAAGTATGAGGTCATCTTTGCAACCATGAACTTGATCCACTTAAATGCAAAAATAAAAAGCAAACATTTAATAGATTGGTCACATCTTATACTTTGGTTCTAGGTCAACTTTGCACAAATATTTGCACTTTGGTGTAGGTTTTATATACAAGGAAACATTTATCTCATTTATTATAATAATTGAGAAACCATTGCTTAACATTAGTTGATCACACAAGAACAATATTTATAGTTACAAGCTCAAATTCTAAAATCAAACAAGGAGTCTAGCATCTTTGATCACACGCATTCTAGTACATGTGAATCACCTAACAATCATTCTAAAACACGTGTGTTTGAAGCTTGCTATAGCTAGTTTGACAAAAAGTCCTAAGAGTGCAACAAAAAATATATCATTATCTAATAGCCTACTTTTTAGAAAATTCACATGGCAAAATCCAAAGAACATCATAGTTCAAATTTTAGACATAAAGCGAGTTTATAACTATGAGCTAGATCTAGAACCACAAAGGCAACTTAGTACAAAATAGGGAAAAATATTTTTACTCTCATCCATATATGGATGACAAGATGTGTGTACCATTTTCTGACCTAAGCGAGACATGGATATGAATAATTTAAAAAGTATACATTTTCTCTCAATTATAGCAAACAAAACATAAAAAAATTAAAGATAATATAAAC
Organism: Sequoia sempervirens; assembly: GCA_007258455.2. Lineage (NCBI taxonomy): Eukaryota > Viridiplantae > Streptophyta > Pinopsida > Cupressales > Cupressaceae > Sequoia > Sequoia sempervirens. The sequence continues at coordinate 29,895 of VDFB02038984.1, forward strand.
TAATGATTTATAATATTTATAATAGAAACTTTATTTCAATTTTAAAAAAAAAATTAATTAAATTTATGTTTAAAATATTTGTTAATAAAGTATTTCTTACACTTCATAATATTTTTCAATGAGCAATATTTTTCAATAATGCACAATTTATGATAGAAATAAAATTTCTTCATAAATATATTAAACATAGATTAAATTATTATTGATATCTAGGGCACACACATCATTTTGTAGTTTTTTGTTGCATATTTTGTTTTTTATTAAATTATTGAACAATAACAACTATTATTTAGACACATTTTCCCTTATTGCATCTTTTTTTTTATAACCAAATTATCTTTTTTTGTTGAAAGGACATCAATATGAATGACACCTATTTTTACAATTTCTTCACTGTTTCTATTTTTCCACGACTCAAACAAACATCTTTGATTTTTGTAATAAATATATTTTGATTATATAAAAAATAAATATATTAATTTTTTTGGATGCTCTAATTGAGATCTATGAGTATGTAAAGGATTCTAAGAAAATATCAAAAAAATATTTTTAAAGATTTTCCACATTTCCAAAATTTAGATATTTGGAGGCCTTTGAAGTAGATTTATCTCTCCATTGCTCCAAGAGAAGAAACCTCCTAGAATTCCATGTAGATTTCTTGGAGATCTTTCCAACACATTCAAAATTTTTAATTTTTGCCTAGCAAGCTAAGAGTTATGACCTTGCTAAGTTGAGGTACCAAAATTAAATAATTTCCTTATTTTTATTTTGCAGCTAATTCATCCTCATTAGCTATCTATTTCAATTTCGAAGGAGACATAAATATGACGCCTTTTTGGTTTTTTATGGAAATCAAAATTTAGTAGCTTACTAAGATTTTTTAGTAATGTATATATGAGATTAATATGAATCAATAAGATAGAGTGGAAGGCATGCATCTCTTTCATATAGTTTGCTAAATTATGTGTGCTCTCCTATTTTATGTTTCTTTACTAATTATTGATTTGAATTTTTTTTAGTGTTAATTAGTGATATAATACAACTAGTCCTTCTCTAGTATTGTCCTCTAAATTCCTAGCTTAATTCAAATCAATGGTATCCAAGCCTACTAACTCTTCTATGTCACATCAATTTTGGTTAGGGTACATCAAAATATTAGATTAAGGTCAATAATTCCATCATATTACCTTCCTCTAAGGTGCATATATTACAAATGTCTTTAAAAGAATAAGTTGACTCATCATAACCCTTCAAGGTGTTAATTGAACGAACTCTATGAAGACATGTAGAGTGATCAAATAGTTTAATCAACTCTTTTAGTAGAATTAGGTTAACCTATAACCAAACATAGAATGAATGAAGAAACCATTGGATGGTCAAACCCCTTTCAATGTATAAATAAATTTTGATATCCCAAATTTCCAAGGAAAATTTGATGTAGATGTTATTGATTATTGGATATCAAAGCTAGAAACATATTTTTATATAAATAATTCTTATTTTCTAAGATGATTATATTTTCCTTCCTCAAAGTTGAGCCTTATATGGAACAATCATAGGTGACTAAGTTTTTATCAAGGGAGAATTGAAGGGGAAACCTTGATGGTCAACAATTTGACATGTAGTAATGAATGAGAATCCCATATGGTGAGAACTTGTGGAATATATCAAGGAGGATTATTTTCCTAAATATTCATATGAAAAAGAATGTAATGGTAGTTCCTTTGACAAAAAAAGACCAGGCTATTTAGAATGACATGAATACCTTGAACATGTCAGTAAAGCTAAACAGGCGGGTGCATGAAGTTGGTCGCACTTTTGTGGCCAAATGGGAAAAAAATAATTGAAAAGAGATAACGTGAGTACGTTATAACGCGCTCATGTTATGTGATTTTAAAAGAAAAAAAAAAGTGAAATCTGTATCATTTTCTTTTTACTATTTCTTAGCTCTGCTCATGGCCAAAAACCTTCACTTTCGCGCTTGCGTTCTAGGAGGAAGGATTTCTACAAATTTCATAAATAAGAGTTGGATTTTTTTTGCAAATATGGTGCCACAATGATGAAGAGATGCGGGAGGTAAGTATTGTTTGCTATTTGTTTTGAATTTGTTAGTTTGAAATTGATTTTGTTTGTTTTAGGTTAGATTTTTTTAAATTTTTTTTTTTGGTAGGAAATCCTGCAAATCCTCAATGAGAAGAGGAGGCAAATCCTCAACAGCAAAATCCTCATCAAAATCAACCTCAACAACAAAATCAACCTCCCCCACCATTCTCTCAATACCCTCCTGGCACTCAAGAAAATTTGAGTGAAATTGAGAACAATAGAAAACATCTTGAGGATCTTATCAGTAGATTGAGTGATCCAAATGCTTCAACCACAGAAATAATGCTTCTAGAAAATTCATTGAAAGATATGTTAAAAAATGTAGATGCAATCACCCAACAAATATCTGGATGGCAAGATAGGAGGCAGACAACCAGGGCATATTATGCAGACAAATTATCATATAAACAAGTATATGATTTAAAAATTACTAAAGGTGATTTGTGCTCTCTATTCATTGACCCTAAAACAAATCAAAATCTTACCCTCAATGCAAAAAGGTTTCCTATTCATTAGTGCCACCACCAAGAGATTAAGAATCGTTTTTATGAAAGATGGTATATGGTCTTTGATTACCCACCATGCATTAATTGTGAAGTCCCCCAATATTTTCTTAGGAAACTATACAATGAGTTTTTATTGAACCAAATCCCAAATTATTTTGATATGAGGGAGTTCCAAGGGAGAGGTGGGGGGTCAGCTCAAGATAGGCTCGGTGCACAGTTGGATCTTATCGCGGAAAGGGAGATGACCTCTCACTAGGCTGCCTCGTGAGCAGATTGTGATGCCTGTCATTGCGAAGGAGAATGTTGACATAAAGAAATTACAGGAGATCACAACTTTGACACAGAGTGTCATCCATCACACTAGCCCTATTGTACAACGCCATCCAAGGGAGTCTTTAGGTGGTGGCCTTCGAACCCATGTGTGTCAATCTTGTGGGGCGACTTGTTTGTATGACCCTACCGACACTTAGGAGGGTGCTACACAGGATCCATATGCTACTACGCAGCCTGATCCATATGCATCTACGGGGATGGAGAGGGAAACTAACATTTTGCATGATGCATATGGCATTGACACTCAGGTAAAATTCAACATGTTCATTGAATTTAATTTATTAAATTTTGATTGTGAAATGCAAGATTAACTAATTTAGTTTTATTATTTTAATAAAATTGCAGGGTCACAGTGTAGAGACTGGATACACCAATCATCCACCTACTTATTTTTGCAGTACACCTATCAGTGGGGTATGTAACTAGTAAACACTTATAAATTTATTACATGTTAATAGCATTGTTTTACGAATGGTATTTTTAATATGTGATTTTGGATGTTGAACAAGGTAATGTTGGAGGCTTCAAGGAAACACCTCCTAGTGCCAGTAGATTTGATCAAATGTTCACAGAGGTAATATAGAATAAAGAGAACTTAACTAATGAATTCTAAGTTTAGTAGATTTGTGTAGTTTATATTCATATTGTTGGTTATGTTGCATTACACATCATTGAAACTCAAAGCATTACTTCAAATTCGATAACTAATAATCAAAAATATATAGTTTAATACTTGTACTCAAAATTTTGTTCAGTAGATCTCATACATTATAAGTCATCATGTGGATCGCTATTGTAACTTTTTTGTTTTTGAATAATTTGTTGTTTTATTTTCAAATGTTGGTGACAGAAACACCGCCAAACATTACGAGGGCAATGGATAGTGGTGTTTCCTCCGCTATACAATCCTCAATGGCTCTAATAGGGGAGGTATGAGGAAAATTACTAAATTTCAATTTACATTCGTTGTTATAGATGAACTAGTTCTAGTGAAAAATCAAACCATTATTGATTCGTAGTTTAATTCCTATTTGGATGGTTTATATAGGGCTTGAGCATGCCTCAACATCGGCGTGCAAATATTTCCATCGAGGAGAGTGATCGTGAGATGGCCATAAGTTATTATTTTGTTAAATATATTAATTTTTATAATGTAATTTCTATATATTAATGTCTTTCCTTCTTATTGTAACAGTTAAAACTTCACTAGGAGCTAAACACTAGGAGGAGCAATAGGAGCACTCCTCGAGCACAACAAAAATGGGTGACAGACTTATTGCCATCAGATCGCCAAGCAAAGGGAAAGAAAATTGTATTTGAACCAGAGCATGGAGAGAAATGAATTTTGAATTTTGTACATATTTTGTATTGGATATATTTGACATTGTATGCCTATATGGCATTCTCGTAAGCCTATATGGCTATTTTGTAACTATATTTTATACTTATATCGACATATATTGATGTATGCGTACATGGCTATTTTCTTTTAATACAAATCTTTTTTATTGATGGTGTCCATATTTGCATTATAAATTCATGGTTCAATAGATATGAGTTATGTGTATTCAAGTGTATACTTTACAACTTACGCACATATAATTTTTGACTTATGTGTGAACATCGAAAAGTGTGAAAATTTCTGTGTGGAAGTCAAACATAAGCCAATTTTGCAATTCTTATTTCTTGCATACTCAATCTTATGGACTTATTCCTTCCTAGCACATATTGTGAATATTTCTCATTTGGTGCAGAAGACAGATTCCTCATTTTTGAACCACTCATAGCAAAGAGATACACAATAAGATTTTAGCATTGGAACACTACTCCATACTTCTCTTGTCTAGAGCATAAAGGATTGAAAATTCTTAATTTGATGCAATGATAGTCCTGAGATGAGAATTTATATAACCATGCCTATTTTGAAACTTCGCATCTAATACTGCATCAACAAGAACTTAAGAAGTATTGCATAAGAGTGTTAGGTTTGATAGGCCTTCTCTTCCCTAAGGGAGGAGAGCCTGCATCTTGAATTTTGAACAAAATTTTAAGAAGAAAACATTTTACCTAAAAGCTTCAAACCTAGATGACATATTTGGCTAAGTCTATCTTGAAAATTATCAATGCGTTCAAACTCTAAAGGATATTCTCCTTGAAAAGAAAACTTTACCCTTTTTCCCAAGGAAAGAAATTGCAATGTAAGTTGCATGATTTATCTTATTTCTTTCTCACAGTTCCTGGTCAATCATTCATGGCTCAGGATAGTTCCATTCCAAGGCAAGGACACCCAAAAAATCACTGAGATTCTTCTATGATCTGCAAGAAAAAGGTTTTGGCTCTTTCACAATGTAAATAATTATGTAACACTATTTTCTTGTTTTCCTTCCACACAAAAAAATGTTCACACTTTTCAAATTGATCAATGATCAATAATGGGATTATAAACACTTGACATTTTTATGTTTGAAATTTAATTTATAATTTTGTATCATGACATTTGAGTATCACACTAATATTTTTAATATTTGACTATGAAAGTGGTGGTGTATTTTGCTATGTTATTTGACTATTAATATGGTGGTGTATTTTGAACTTGATTACTGCTGCAAATATGTATATATTTCTAATTTTTATATGTTTTTGTATGACCGAACCCAAAACGAACCAACCCCAAAAAAAAAATTTCTCGAACTGGTGAACCGGGTTCTCGAACCTGATCCTGAACCCAAAATCGAACCGGTAACTTAGTAAAAATAGATTTACATGGTTTATAATTTAACGTTGATTACATTGCACATTGCACATTTTAAACTCAAAGGAATTGCTTCACATTTCATAACTAATAACTGAATCTTTGATAGATGACAAAATTTCAATTCTGATATAGTTTTACAAAGTCCGACCTAAGTAGTTATGCAATTACTTCACATTGCATAACTAACTAAAGACAATGCCAATTGCATTTGGTTGTCATGGCATTCTATGAGACCACATTTCTTTGAGGCATTTTTTTCAAGCAGTTCAACTTTGCCTTGTCTATACTACCACATTTTCATACATGTCTACCAAATAATTTTGTCAAATAGTTCAAGTGTTGCCTTGTTGCTATGGCTAAAAGCCTACAACAAGTGCTTTCGAATAAGCAATGGATGCTTGGAAAAAATATATAAAAAGCATAATAGTAAGCAATATCATAGACAAGGTGGTGAACTCTTTAAAAATGCCTCAAAGAAATGAGGTCTCATGACACGATGATGGAATATACACTTGACAATCAAATGC
>VDFB02038985.1:0-11296 GCA_007258455.2 Sequoia sempervirens
AAAAAAATATTGGTGTTATGTGTGTTTTTGATGTGTTGATGATTTATGCTTTCATGGTTAATAATCAGATCTGAGAATAAGCTTGATAAATTTAATAATTTTTAAATTTCTAGGACAACTGATTCACCACCCCTCTCAATTTTCTTCCCTTGTGTTTCCAACAACATGAATACCACATCCTTTCCCAAGTTGTTTCATAAGTTCAAAACCTCTTCCATAAAGTTTTTTTACTTCTTTTGAATCCAACGGTTGTTCAACTTCATCAAAGTTTTTCTTGTATGTTATCTTTTCTTCTATGTTTATTGAAGTGGATTCTTTTGAATTTTTTATTTCCATTATCAGTTTCTCTTTTCCATTTTTAGACTATTTTGTTATGATTTTGTATTCCCTCCCATGAATATATTGAATCAAATGTTTTTGAAGCATCCTTCACAACTTTTATGGCTTCTTTCCACCTTTCTTTTGTTTTTCTAACTCTTGGTATAAATTCTATGTGGTTGGTCGGCGGGATGTCTAATGTGCATAATATCAAAATATATATCCTTAGTTTCCATGATCTCCTCGTGCTGAAGAGGAGTCCAATTTCACTTCATCATCTTCATCTAAGGAAGCCATATTACTATTGTTTGAAAGAATTGTGTCAATTTTTATGTTTTCTTGTACAATGATACCTTCCCTAGTAGGATATTTTTTAGGAGAAAAAACTAGATGTTCATGACATTCAAAGGTGGGTTCTTTTAAAATAACTTCATCACAAGTAAGAGGGTTATCAATGGTTAGAGTTTTTTCCACAATGATGGTATTTCTCTGTTCACAATGTTTTCCTCTAAGATTCTCATTGATTAGATCTTGTAATACCATAATATCTTCTTCACCAATAAGAGAGATATTAGGAGAGGGGGAGATTTGATTTTTGTCCATAATTTCATCCTTTTTCTCTAAGGTCTCATTCTCTTGTGTCATAATATCTACCCTAGTAGGATATCTTTTTGGAAAATGACAAACAACAGGTTCATCATATTTCATGGTTAGATTTTGTAAAGTAGCTTCATCACCTGGTATCACCATTAGCCACTACCAAAAGGTTCATGTAGCTGTATCTTCCCACCTGCTACTGTAATCTGAGCATACTGCTGAAGCCTGTTTGAGCATAGAGGATCCAACTTCCACTGCCAAAAAGCCCTTGCTGTCTCTGTCCGCCAATAAAGTGCCCAGCCTGTCCAAGAGCTCCCAGCTACCCTGCCAAAAAGATCCAAGTCCACACAGAAATATAACAACTTCATGTCCTTAGTTTGTTGCATCCTCACCGCCTGTTGGATCCTTCATACCCAAAAGAACCTCTGATGCTTCAATTTCTTCTAATTGTGCCTCTCTAGCAACCTTTTTATTGAACTCTTTTTGAAAGATTTCCAACGCTTGGAGAAAGATATATGTGCTGGGCTGCCCTAGTTGCCAAGTATGCCCAGCTCTGGCCTCCCTCATGGTGGGTTGAACACTGCCATCATCCAAGAAATTGAGAAATTTGAGCTTGGTTGCCTTCACAGCCAATGTGACCTGCACAACATTTTTTTGGATGATGAGTCCTCGTGGGGACTCAGTAAGTACCCTCATGTCCCCATTAAATCTTTCATTATTCCTTGAATTCCAAATGTGCCATAGAATTTTTGTTGAGAGACAAGACCAAAATATAGTTTGTTCCTTGCCAAATTTACCACTGCCGAATAGAATAGTTCTATCCATTCTAAGAGTGCCATTATTGCTCCAAACATTTAGCTGGTTACAAAACAAATTCCAAAATTATTTTTCATATATACATTCAAAGAAAATATGAGAGATTGATTTTGGAACTCTACACATTCTGCAAATTTCTATTTCATTAGTATTGTTTTTGTATGCAACCCGGAAGATCTCTTCTTTTTGGTCTTCTGTATTTCTATGTAATGACAAAGGTAAATTTTGATATAGGCTGTACATGTAATGATGGATACGTGGAGGTAATGTACGCAAGCCAGGAAGCAAAGAGTTCGCTACCTCTCTCTCTATAATCTTTGATTCAAACTATTCATAATAATAAAAAAGTAGCTTCATCACACATAGGAGAGGCATCAAGAGTAGGATAACTATGAGTTTCATGTTTACCAATAATTGTAATTTTTTATTCAAATAGGTCTTCCCAAATGGTAGGGACATTAGGAAAGGGAGGGACAATATTCTCATGAGTCTCAATAAGGATATCTTCTAACACTAAACTATATTCTTTGTGTCTAGAAGAAATATTAGGAGAAGGAAAGGTTTGATTGTCATGATTATTTACACTTATATCCCCATGTCCTATAATGTCTTGCCAAGTAGGTGAGGTAGGATTGTCATAGCTCTCAATTATTGGATCTCTTAATATTAACATATCCTCTGCATAAATGTGTTTGTCATGAGCATTGACGATTGTATCCTTATTCACTAAAGCATTCTCACAAGTAGGGGAGGTGTTTGGAGATGAATGGATACTAGGTAAATTAATGGCCATGATCCAAACTTCATGTGTCATAATATACTTCCAAGGGGGAAGCCAAACAATACTTTCATGATTCTCAATGATGTATCTCCTATCACCAAGATACCTTTGTCACTAATAGGAGAGATATCGAGAGAAGAAAAATTATGATTGTCATGATTTCAACAAGCCAGACCTCTTGTGTCAAAGCTTTAGTGGATGATCTAGGTGAGATGAAGTCATCAAGGGCTTCATATAACATGTCCAAGTCATCTTTACTAAAGGGTTTAAATAATATTCTTTCTCTAAAGTTAACCATTTTTTGTAATTTTCTTTTGATGTTCTTAGCTTTTTTGTTTTCATTTTCTTATGTATCTAATCTAATTGAACTATGAACTAATGCTGAAATTGAAAAGTGCGAGAATCTAATTCTATCCACAATTGTAATGAATGTAACTTATTCTAATTCTAATGATTTGAATGTAACAAAAAGTATGCAAACTGAAATAGAAAGATTTTAACAATAAACAAAAACTTAGAAACAGGGAATTTAACTTTGAAAATGGAGTACAAAATCTACACTGGGACTAATTCTCCTAAGGTGGTGAATGAGTCCCAATGATAATTTTTTTAAAAAAAATTTTAGAAATTTTAGTTGAATTTTAAGGATTTTTATATGTTTTGATGATATGTATCTTAGATGCAAATGCAGATTTTTAATGAAATTAGACACAAAAATGCAAGCTATATGAGTTTTCACTAATGCCAAATTTGAAACTCTAGAATGCCAATTAACTATTGCAAATCTTAACACAATGTTAATGAAAAGAAATATCTAGGATGATAATGCACTCCAAATTAGCATCATGATGTTCTAAAATGCATTCACCAAAATGAAAGGTGGAAAAATTTTTCTTTTCTCTCTAGTGTTTGTGACCCATGAGGACACTCACTTTTCATTCAAGAATAAACCTTATAGAGATCTCAAGTGCAAAAGAGAAGAGATCTTGAAATAGGGGCTGCCCTCTAGGGGCTAAATATAAACTAATGAGGGGTCTACCTACCAAGTAAATGAATTTGGAAAGATAAAATGAAATGCAAGTTGTAATGTCTAAACTGTGACCAATGTAATAACTCCAAAAATGACCTAGAAAATGCAAATGAAATAGAACAACAAAAAAGTTGTAAAATAAAAATCTTTGCACCTCGAAACTTGTAGAGGCTTGAAATGAAGACTAGAATTTGTAAATTATGAAATATTACCATTTCAGGGACTCATTCTCCATTCTAGGCGAATTAGTCCCAGATTTTGTTTTTGTATAGAAACAGGTTTCTGGAAAAAGGGTATCCGAAACTGCAAAAATCTCAAAATTGACCTAAATTGGGACTCATTCACCAATCTAGGTGAATGATTCTAGTTAGGGTTTCCTAGAGCTTTAAAATATGAATCTACTCTTCTTAGTCTACTCTTTTTGTTCCTCTTTGTTTTTGGATCCAAAAACCTGATTTTGGGGTTGTAGGTGACCTTTTGATATGCAAAAATTATGATCTCTGCAAATAGGGATACATAACTCCAAAAATCCTTCAAGCTTGTAACCCAATCTTAAATGATATTCAATTCTTTCAAAGAAATCCATAGGATTTGTAATCACACAAAGAGAGAGAGAGAGAGAGAGAGAGAGAGAGAGAGAGAGAGAGAGAGAGAGAGAGAGAGAGAGAGAGAGAGAGAGAGAGAGAGAGAGTTGATTGTTAGGGAACAAGGGTTTTGCATTGGTCAAACCCCTTGTAGGTAATCAAACTCAATGATGAAACAATGGAACAAGGACATGGAACATGAAACATATGATATGAAACATGAACAATGATACCTTGAATGATGTCTTGTAAATATGCAACTCAACATGAAATGGCCATTAAGGATATAGATCTTTATCTTGAAAACAGGTCTATAATAATGCTTGATCTTGGATCTTCAATGCTACATCACAAAACTAGCTCAATAACATGCTTTATGCTTGATTTCCTTGACATGAAGATGGATCTTAAATTGCTACAACAATTAATGAAGAATTTTTCCCTTGAATTCCTTAGAAATGATCTTGAATGCTCTCTAGATGATCTTGTGAAGTCTTGGAATGCCTAGCTCTTGAATGCTTGAATTGATAACTTGTAGGCTTGATTAAATAATGATTTGAGACCTCATTTATATATGCAATCCATCTAATATCCTTTTTATAGATCCCTAAGGTTGACATACACAAGATTTAAACTTAAAACCCAATTTTTCTCGCTCAAAACCTTGAAAATAGGTCAAATGGGATTCATTCACCAACTTGGGTGAATGGGTCCCACTTGGATGGGACTCATTCACCCAAAGTGGTGAATCGGTCCCACAAGACCTATTTTTCTTGCTAAAGTGTTGGGGAGTGTAAATTAAGCTTATTTGTTGATATTGTCGGGATTTTTATTGAAATATGCCTTTGGATGCATATTATGGGGTCATAGGGGATTATTAATGATGATATAAAGGTCATAAATGCCAGAGTCTAAAATTTAATGTGAAAGTGTAAATAAATGCACTTTACAACATCAAATTAAGGAAAAATTAGGTCTATTTAGCCTAGAAGGGCCCAAAATCCCACATGTGTAAAACACATTACAACTCTAGATTAGGTCCATCTGATTTACAAGCCTCCTAAATTTAATGTGAATGTGTAAATAAATATACTTTACAACATTAAACTAGGGAAAAGTTAGGTTTATTTAGCTTAAATGAGCCCTAGACCCAATGTGGATGTGTAAAACACATCACAACACTAGATCAAGGAAACATTAAGTCTAATTTATTGTTAATTATTCCCAAATTAAGTGTGAAAATGTACACAATGATTTTTTTGAGACTACACCCCTTTATTACATTATTCTTAAAAATGTACCCTCTTAGAAATACAAATTTCACCTTACCAAGAGACTTGGTGAATATAAAAATTTCACCTTACCAAGAGATTTATTTTTAATTTCTTGTGAATGTAGGTTTTTCATCAAAAATCAAGATCTATGTTATGCACATGTGGAAAAATAGCAGATTATAAAAAAAAATTGAAAAATATCAGTGCACTAGATATTGATGTCCTTGATCTAACAAAAGAAAAAAAATTGAAAAATATCAGTGCACTAGATATTGATGTCCCTGATCTAACAAAAGAAAAAAAATTGAATTTCGATACATACAAAAAAAAGTTATGTTTTAGCCATTAAATCATGTCTAAATTGTAACTAGTTTGACTTTGAAACCTAATTAAGAAAAAAATATTTAATGAAATGCTATGAAACCAATTCCATGCACTAGATATTGTAGTTAAAAATTTAAATTTGAAAAAAATAGAATTTTATCCTTCATATAAAATAAGTTATGTGTTAGCGAGTAATGTCACTCTTTAAAAATGGTGTTTACTGTTAAAAACTAGTTTTCAAAGGAGATGGAAAAAGAAGTGCAATCTGATTCCAAATTTTTTGAAGAAAATATATTTAGAATCTAATGAAAAAATGTCACAAATCGCTATTTTTCATCATCTTCAAATTCCTCATGGTTTAGCTACTATAGGTGCCTAAAAATGAAGATTTAGTTAAAAAAAATTAGTTCAATGTCCAGTTTGGCCAAAAATTGTAAACCAGTATTATGGGAACACCCCAGACAATATTGGAGCTAAATGTGGTGATGTAAGACTTGATCATGATTGTAATGACATTCGACCTCAATATTCTTTTTTATTTCATGAAAAGCTAGATTATTCACAAGATTCAACAATCTTTTATTGTTGTAATAATGAATAGGTGTTTTTTATTTCAAAATGTCCATGTTGGCCAGAATGCGACAAACCAAATCACTTTTCTCAAAACTCCTTGTGTGGAATGATATTGAGCCTCAGTGGATGAGAGAGAAAGAATAGTTTTCTTCTTACTTATCTATGAAATAGGCCCAAATCCAAGCTTAAAAATATATCCTATTGTTTACATCCAATCATCAACACATCCAACATGGTTTGAGTCAACATATCATTATAAGAACTAAGAGTTCTTGTATTCTAGATCATAATCAATTCTTTCTCATAAATATATCAAAACATGCTTAGCTCCAACCCTATGGCATTACTTCAGCTTTGGCATAAATCTAGAAAGATAGCTAAGAACAAAGTATAAATTTGTTGTAGTAGTAGGCAAGTAAATGAGACTCCCAACAAGTTCTCAATAGAGAGTTGCATCTACTTGAGGTGAACCTTGGAATTGAGAAATTTTTAAACCTTTCTCCATTGGAATGAAAATAGGTTTACAATAAGACATTTCAAATTTATCCAAGAGTTTCTTACCATATTTCATTTGTGAGATAAATTTTTGATGCTTCATTTACCATATCTCCAAGCCAAGACAATAGTGAAGTAGCCCCAATTCTTTCATATCAAATCATATTTTCATATCATTCTTTACATCATCAATGAGATTGTCTAAGATTCTTGTGATTTAAAGGTCATCCAAATATAAGACAAGAATGAAAACCTCTATGTCTAACTTCTTGTTATACAAATTTGGATCTAAGGGGCTATGAGAAAAACCATATTGCAAGAGGTGAACATCTATTTTTATGTACCATGCCCTAGGGGTTTGTTTAATCCCATAAAGTGATTTAATGAGATGAAATACCTTTTGAGGATGATGTTCATCAATGAATCTTTCTAGTTAGGTTATGTTTACTTCTAGATTACCATTTAGGAAAGAACTCTTGATATCAATTTAATAAAGCTTCAATCCTTCTTGTGGTGTTTGTGCACAAAAAACTCTGATTGTTTTGAGCTTCACACTGGGTGTAAATGGATCCTCATAATCAATTCCCTCCTACTAAGATTATCCCTTTGTAACAATTCATGATCTATTTTTGTTTATGGATTCATTTTCCTTGTATCTTTTTGGAAACCCATTTGTAGTCTACAAGTTTCTATCCTAGAAGATGCCACATCAAATTTTCTATCAACGAATCACACTCAAAATTTACGTCCTTAAATTGTGGCCAAGTTAGGGCCTCTCAAAATATATTATATGTTTAGTGCTATCAACAATTGAAACTCATCAATTTAAGATTCATCTCATTTCTTTATTGTCTTCTTGTTCTAACTCCTTATGAGATATCTAGAAGATAATCTAGATTGGAGGCCCTGATGTTGCTTTGGACCCATTTTAGACACTAATGTTGCTATTGATGTTCCAAATTACTAATATAAACAAAAAAATCTCCGTGTATCTCATCTTCTTTTTGAGAGGAGTCTTCATTCTCATCATCTAACTGTGAGAACAATCTATGAGAGGTAGTTGAATCTTCCTTATGTTTACTTTAAAGGAATTAGGAAAAGTTCCACACATATTGGTATGCAAAACCTCAACACAGTCCTTTGCATGGATGGTACTTCACTCGAATGGATCTTGATGTTGTTTTCCCACATGATATCTAGGACATATATGAAAAGAAAGGGAAAATGAGGAAGTTCACATACCATCTCCTTAGATATGAGCTAATAGAGGGAGTTGGATCAAAGGTACCTAAGATATCGATAATGTCAAAGAATAGTTTCTTTGATCATAGAGGAAGACAAAGAAACTCTAGAGGATGAAATTGCATCTATTTCAAATAAATGATCATTCATAAAATCTTTAGCAAGTATTCTACCTTCTCTAGAGATCAAACAATATTTCATGTTGGTTTGGATTTGACTACTTCGATTCTCTTGCCTTTCTTTACTTTTAATTTCATTATTACCTCCATTTTATTTGATTCTTCAAGGTTTTTGGTTATCTTTCCAGTATCCTTTAGGGAAAGCTTCTTCTTATGCTTATTATCCTTTTTTAGGTATTCAATCTCCTCTCTTAGATTTTCAATCTCATCTAGGGCACAGATGAGTTATCCTTCTAGATCAACTTCTCCTTCCTATTCACCTTGAATTTCAATTTTTCCATCTTTATGTTCTTCAAATTATTTTTTTCATGAAAAGGAATTCATTTTCTTACATCGCAAAGGCTCAATCTAGTTCATCCTCTAAACTATCATTGATATTAGATACAACACTATCCTCTTGAATGTACAAACTTTTCTTCTTCTTTTGAAAATTACTTCTCTTAGTGAAGTAGGTTTCTTCATTTTACCATCTACTTCTTTTTCAAAGTTATCCTTATTTTAAAGACATTTGGTAGAAAAATGATCTACTTTACCATAGTGAAAAAACTTGAAGGGTAACTTACCTCTATATTTTCCAAAGCCTCTCCTTAATCTCCCAATGACTTTTTCCTCTTCCTCATTAGTCTCTTCATGATTGGATTTAGATGCACCCTCTTTTCCTTTCTTTGATAACTCAACCTTTTCTTTGTTGGAAGCCTTGAAAGTTGCTTCTCTTTTGCATGGTTCAACATTTACCATCCTCATATCATAAGCAATGAATATACCATGCAGTTCATCAAGAGCAAGTTTTTCAATCTCTTTTTCTTCCTGTACTATGAATATTTTGGGGTCATACCTAGATGACATGGACCTTTAAACCTTCTACACAATGATTGAATCTTTTACTTCTCTAAATCCTCTAATTGAGTTCACTATTTCATCAACTCTAAGAAGATAATATGCAATCCTTTCTTCTTCATTCATTCTGAGACATTCAAACTTGGTTCTGAGAATTTGAAATTTTTCAAGTTTTACCTTATCATATCCTTCATAAATTATTTTCAATTTCTCCAATACATCATGTGTAATTTGACAATGCATAACTTTGACAAATATTGAACTAGATAAACCATAGAGAATAGCATGCTTTTCCTTTGCATTGTTCTCATAGTCTTTCTTCCATGTAGCATTAGTAGGAGTAGAAGTCAATGGTGTATATTTATTCTTAATAGGCATCAAAAAATAAAATCCTAATGATCCCAAATATGTCTCCATCATAATGCTTTAGAAGGCATAATCTAATCTATTAAACCAAGGTACATTTTCTGTAGAAGAACCTTCTTGATGGGCCATTGTACTCACTTATCCAAGATCTACTTGAGCTGATTAAGATTCTCCTAGGGAACTAGGGATCTGATACCAATTGTTCCATAACATAGCTATATACTAAGAGGGGGGTGAATCAACATATTATCAAAATTTTAAGCCTTAGTGCCTTATATTGATTAATTCCTTTTAAATCCTTTAGTACAATTTGAACTGAATATGTAGAGAGATAAAGATGCATACACAACAACTCATCACATAAGGTATATGGGTATGTGTAGGATCATCATGGAAAAAACAAGCCCTTAAGTGGTGATAAAATTCAAAAAATCAAAGTTAGGCAACTTGATGTAAAAATTTGAATAAGTTATCTATATTATTTCAAAAATATATAAGAATAGAATCTATAGCAAATTGAATGTAGTTTCTAAACTACTAGGCTTATTTAAAAATAAAAATAAAAAATCTATTTGGTGAAAATTTGAAATTTCAATGCAGTAGCACTTAAATTTCAAGGAAAAAATAAGTAGGTGTTTGTCTGACCAGCCTAACCACAATAAAATGATAATATTTTTTTATAATATTTTAGATATAAGTAGAGGACTCATGTCCCAATGTGATTCATTTTTTTTTGTAATTTTTTTCCAAGTAAATAATTAATTATGTTTAAAAAAACCCATATGCGGCGCTAACTTAGTCGAGCTTCATGAAATTCTATTTTTTTTCAATCCTATAGTAGTAATGAAGCATAGGGTATGTTTCAAATTCAAAAATTTAATACCGTTTGAAAGCTATAGATGTTTTCAGTCAAGCCTATCAATCCGGGGATTTTAGTCATAATTCAAATAGAAAATGAATAATAGTGACTTATTAAATTCAAAAGTAAAGCATAATTTATATTGGTGGAAATTTGAGGAATCTCCTTTAAAAATCCTTTTTGTTTCATCAATTTTGGGTAAAAAAAATTGTCATCCACATACCCATCATATCGCCACTTTTTGGCCCATCATGATCCTGCACATACCCATATATGGAAAACCCAAGATGGGAAAAATCATGGTGATAAAAGATGCTAGGATCTACTATCCTAATCTAGCCTCAAAATAAGTATCTTTGAATTACAAAGTTTAAGGGTACCAACCATAAGGAGACACCAATCCCATGGATTTAGGAGGACCAACTCCAAGGAAGCACCAACTCCCTACTTTGACCACCTACCTAGATTTTTTATGGCACCCACCAATCAAATTTACAAAGAACAAATTACAATTTTTTCCAAAGAAAATAGTTCAATGTTGCAACCCTATTTGCAACTATTCAATTATTTATTACTATTAAATAAACTTAATTACCTACTATACACCCCTCTCTATTCTGCACCTGAATGTAAACCCTAATTAAGATCTTTTTTTTTTAGGTTCTACTCATTCACTCCACCTCTGCACTTTCCCTTTCTTTTTAGTGTATTTTGTGTCTACCTCAAAAAGCTCACAAATGCACTACTCAGTTATATTGTACCATATTATATTAGTGCGTTCTCTATCCACCTCAATAAGCTCACAATACTCTCCATTGTATGCACTATT
Organism: Sequoia sempervirens; assembly: GCA_007258455.2. Classification (NCBI taxonomy): domain Eukaryota; kingdom Viridiplantae; phylum Streptophyta; class Pinopsida; order Cupressales; family Cupressaceae; genus Sequoia; species Sequoia sempervirens. The sequence continues at coordinate 11,105 of VDFB02038985.1, forward strand.
TGCAGTGTCAACAACTTACCCATACTCTGATTTTCACTTTTTTATATCTTTTATAGACCTACATCAAATGCCTTGATATTTGCACATACATGTGTAGATACTCTACTAGGTTTTACTCAATATCACCTTTTCATTGAGCCACACACATCCAACATCAAATTTAGGTTTGTTGAAGACTTACTAAGTATTGCA
>VDFB02038986.1:0-14167 GCA_007258455.2 Sequoia sempervirens
TTGAGATTGCTTGGTGACAAACTATAGATGCTCAAGTAGTTATATTGACTGCAAAGAGGGACACTATTAGGGCTGAGAGAGATGCTCTTTGCTAGGAGAGGGATGCTTTGAGGCAGGAGCTGGCTATCAAGAGATAGTAGAGGACAACCTTAGAGATCTCTCATGCTTCATGCATGAAACAGTGGCAGAGGGAGAGAGAGGCTTTGATAGAGGAGAGGACCTACTATCAGACCTGAGCTATGAGGCTCAAGTCTTGAAACCACATAGACGTCCTATATTTGGGGTGCCTAGCAATGACAGATGTAGAGTCATCAAGTGGCCAATTAGTGGATAGACCTTTGAGACAACCACCTCAACCCATTCTGTAGCCTCAATTGTCTCCTGCATAGAGCCACACAAACCAACATGATGGGGAGCAACATAGATCCCCACCTCGGGATGGGTAACAGGGTTGATATGATATTCATGATGTTTATGTTATATTTTCACATACTTGAAGTAGACATGCTTTGTATATACATTCATTGTCCCATCTGAGGCCTTGTATATATTTTGTATATTTTTTACGTACTTGGTGTTGTTTCACACATGATACTAATGATGTACATTGATATTCCATTTTTTGATGATATACGAGATACCATTTTTTTTCATGACATATATGTGTTATGCGATGCTTATGGATGCTTAGGGATGCTTACATGTATATGATAGATGATTTATGATTATATGCTCATGTTTTTGTACTTTTCTGATGTATTTATATGATATGGATGTATGGATTATTTATGATTATATGCTCATGCTTTTGTATTTTTTTGATGCATTTATATGATAGGGATATATGGATGATTTATGATTATATGCTCATGTTTTTGTACTTTTTTGATGAATTTATATGATATGGATGTATGGATGATTTATGATTATATGCAATGGATAACATTATGATGAATGATGTTTTTGATTTTGATGGACATGGTATGCATTGATGAGTTTGTGGATGCAAGATTCATGTGGTACTGATGATATTTGTGATGTAGGATGGAGATGTTAGTAAGAAGAAATGTTAGCTAAATTTTAGAAGAAAATTGATGATCTTGATCTAATTTCTGAAAAATCCCTAGAGTATGATTAATGGGCCATCCCACAATACTAGCTTACAATTTTGGGCCAACCGACATTGAAATAATTTTTTCTAACTAAATCTTCAATTTCAGCACCTCAGATGCTAAATGTGAAGAATTTGAAGATGATGCAAACTAGTGATTTGCCACATTTTGTTTGTAGATTCTAAATATATTTTTTTTCAAAAAATTTTTGGAATTAGATTGCACTTCTTTTCCATCTCCTTTGAAAACTAGTTTTTAAGTAAACAACATTTTTAAGGAGTGATGCTCACCATATAACGGATAACTTTTTTTTCCATAAAGTATAAAATTTATTTTTTTTGAATTTAGATTTGTAACTATGATATATAGTAAGCCCAATTGTTGTGATGTTTCTTTTGAATATTTTTTCCCTTAATCAAGTTTCAAATCAAACCAATTACAACTGACAGGCGCACTATATACCACAATTTTTTTGTATGTATTGAATTTTTTATTTTTTTTGGTTGATCAATCCACTTCAATATCTAGTGCACTCATATTTTTCAAAATTTTTTTTTTGATAATCTGCTATTTTTCCACATGTGTAGAACAAAGAGCTTGATTTTTGTGAAACCTATGTTTAATAAAACTAAAAACAAATACATAATAAAACCAAAACATATTAAAATTATATTCGTTGGATAACTCATTTCAAGGACTACCATTATCTGGTTGGGTCTGTGAAGTCTCCTCCATTTTCGTCCTCAAGCTGAGCTTCGAAGCGCAAAATTCTGGAATTTTTTGGTGCCAGAGGGTGAGAGAAGGTTGGAAAAGGGTTTTGGGCTAATCCGTGGGGGTTTGAGTTGTCCCTGTGGGTTCGCTTTTTGAACTGTGTAGTTCATTTGAACCCCTTTCAAAAGAATTTGTGTTTTTAAGCGGAATGGTGGGACCTTGCATTTAATTGGTTCACTTGAACTAGGTTCATTCAAATTTTTGTCTTTATGTAACCAAAGGGTTCATTCATTCAACCCCAAAACCAATTTTTTTGCATGGGGTCATTTGCAACTTTTCCTTTCCTCACTTGAATCATTGTAAAACCACTTTTGTGGGTTTACCCTAATGTGATGATATGCATTGATGAGTGATTGATACTAATGTATGATAATGATTTGATGAGCTTTCTTTTCTTTCATGGAGAACTAAGTAGTGTTTAGCAATCCTTATTAGTGTAGAAAATGGACATGATGCACTAGGGTACCAATGACCAAGTTGGCTTTGTATCTATTGTGTGGATTTTGACTCTACAAACAAGGAGTATTCTTGCTCATACCAGACATACAAAAACCTTGTTAGAGTGTATGGGTGAGAAGTTTTCAAAACATTTTGGACTAGTTACACAGAGAGGTACGAAGTACCTAACATGCAACTGACACACAAATTGTTCCAAAATGACTTCCACACACAGAACAAAGAAAGTATTCATTGTGGTAGTATTGCAAAAAAATCCAACAAATAAAGTAGACAAAGAATTAATGATCAATGCCCCATTCCTTCCTCTCTAAATCCTTATGGACATCCTTGAGAGATCCTAGAAATGTGACAATAAGATAAATAAAAAAGATAAGATCATAAAAGATAAACAATGTTGTTGTATCACTTGCCATAGATGTTTTTATGTTTCATGATGTTACCCATCGATGATGCCTATTGTATGAATGATTTATTCGCTAAGACACATGTTAGGATGTTGATGATTTTCAAAAGGAAGGGTAGTTAACACTTAGGCATTTTTTAGTCTGATGATGATCTAGTCATTTCGTTTCTTTGCTTTGAAGTTTTGGATTTCGATGTTTTCTTTGCTTGTTGATTGCGTTGTCAAAGGTTGAAGGTGATGATTGTTTATTCTAGATGGAGAGTTTATTGTAGATAGGTGATAACGAAGATAGGATTTTTGAGGTTTTCTAAATGTTTATGTGCTTTTAAGGTTATTTAATGTTGTTTTTGATGTTTTTGAGAGATTTAGAGACCAAGAGGGGGACCTAAGGGGATTGACCTAACACCTCAAGGGCTCATCAATGATGGCCTTGCCTACATATGCACAAAGATGACGTAGTTCAACTGACCATGATTGACACTATCTTTGGAGTATATCTGGATGTTTTATGATTTTTTTTAGATTTTGACAAGATATTTGAATGTTTTGGATTTTTGATCGAGTTTACAAACCAAGAGGGACACTTAAAGGGACTAACCTAGTGCCTTGGGGGCTCAACAATGATGGCCTTGCCTAGATTCTAAATGCAAAGACAATGCAATTCAATTATTTTGACTCAATGTGGCTCATCCTGAGATGACCTATAATGTTTTTGGGATTTTACGTTTTATGAATTTGTTTTAGATTTTGATGTTTTCTAATTATTTTTTATTTTGATAGTTTTTTCTAGTGATAGGATGAACAAGGATCCAATACACTACTACGTTCAAGAGGTTTCCCCCAGTTCAAAATAGGATTACATTTTATTAGGGATAGGTGGATAAAACGAATGGTGGATAGAGATGGTGCAACAAAATTCAATACTTGATCAATTTATCGAGCCCTGGTTGGGTGCACGTTTTAATATGGGATGTATGGAGTGGATGTGATAGTAGATGGATAGTGTTGATAGATGAGGATGCAAGACTTATTCAAACATAGCACCTATTTACTAGGCTTTCACTACAATACCAGTTCTAGAAGCGCCATAAGGTAGTTTTCACTTAAAGGGATGATTTATTTCTCTTTGCTATTTTCTTGATTTTTTCTTTTTTGTTATTTTTCCTTTTTTGCTTGGGATATTCCGGTACGCTAGGTGTAGAACTTCTTGAGATGACTACTATTACTTGAGGTTTGGCTAGAGGTTATCCTTTTGTAGTAGTCAACCGATATGCTCCAAAGCCATAACTTGTTGTAATGATGTAGGGACCTAGCCATTTTGGTTCAAACTTACCTTTCCAAACTTGATTTAGTTAGATCTTCTGATTTTCCTTCAAGAACAAGTCACCAACCTTAAAGTTTTTGTTTCTGATTCTCTGAATGTAGTTTTGATTGAGCCAATTTTGATAGGCTTGGAAGATGGTTCAATACACTCAAGCATCTCGCATCTAGGAGTTCAAGCCCATTGATTCCATATACCTGATACTCTTCATTTCTAACAAGATCCTTTAATGATACTCTCAAGGATGGGATTTCAACCTCTATAAGCAATATGGCTTCGGCTCTGTAAACCAAGGAAAAGGGAGTCACACTTGTAGGTGTGCAGATGTTGGTCCTATAATCCCATAAAGTTGGGTTTAGCTATAGGTTTTAGTCACAGTTGATGTCATTAACAGTCTTCTTTAGGATTTTTAGGATGTTCTTATTAGGTGCTTCGGCCTGGCCATTCCTTGGGGATAATATGGGGTTGAAAAATGGTGTTGGATAGAGAATCTCAAGCAAAGTTCACAAAAATCTCGGTTCTTAAATGGAGTTCCATTATCTATTATGATAGTTGTGGGATACCATATCAATAGATCAAATAGCTAAGAATGAACTTAGCTATTTATTTCCCTGTGATATAAATTAAAGGAATAGCCTCTATCCACTTTGTAAAATACTCTATAGCATTAATGATGAATTTGTGTTTGTTGGATGAGGTTGGTGATATTTTTCCTATTAAGTCAAGTTCCCACTGAGAGAAGGGCCATGGGGTAGTGATAGTACAAAACTCCTACCCAGGTGCATGCACAAGATCCCCATGTTGTTGGCATTGATGAATTTTTTTGGAAAAATGATTTGCTGCTTACTCCAGTGATGGCCAATAGTACCCTATTCATAGCAACTTCTAGACTAGGTTAGGTCAAATAGATTGAGATCCAAAAACACCTTCATGTACCTCTTGCAAGGTAGTATGTGCTTCTTCCACATTGAGACATTGGAGTAATGTACCATCGAGACTTCGACATCGGGAAGTCCAATGGATAAAGGTTTTATTTTCATTGGTTGTTAAGTGATATGGTATGATTCCATGCTGGATATAATTGAATGTGTTTTGATACCAAGGTGTGTCAAGACCAACAACATCACATAAGAGTTCGGATTTCAGGATATCGAATGCTAGTATAAGCAACCGTTCCACTAGGAACGTTCTCAGGTATGTCAAGGAGTGAACCAATAGTAGCCATATGTAGCATCAACTGCTTTATTGTTAACATTTGGGATCTGTTCAAAGAAGATGACCAAAAATTATTGCTTTAAGTTGTCCACCATTCTCTTGTACGACATGAGCTTGTTGTCTTTAGTCTAGTATTCATTGTTTACTTGCCTTATGACTAGCTATGAGTCACTATAGACTTGTAGTTCTTTGATTTTCCATTCCATGACCATTTTTAGCCCAGTGATTAGTGCTTTGCACTCAACTATATTGTTTGTACAAGGGAAGGAAATTTTGTATGCTTTGGGTATACTGTCTCCTTGTAGTGTAAGAAATAGGATACCGATCCCTGAGCCATGATGAGTAAGGGATCTGTCGTAGTACAAAGTCCAATGAGTTGAACGAGTTGTTAACAAGATTCTCTCGTTTGGAGATTTTTCTATGAGTGGTTGATGATCTTCAATAGGTGCTTCTACTAGTTGATATGCTATCACTTGTCCTTTAATGGATTTCCTATCAACATATTCTATGTTGAATTTGCTAAGTTTCATGACCCACTTAGCGATTCTTCCTATAAGAGTTTCTTTTGTGAAGAGATATTTCAAGGGATCTACTTTAGATATCGACTTGATTTTTCTATTTAACATATAATACCTAAGCTTTTGTGCTATGAAGACAACTGCTAGACATTCTCGTTCAATGGGTGTATAATTTAACTCATAGCCAACCAGGGTATGGTTGATGTAGTAAACTGCTCTTTCTTTGTTCTACTCACCAAGTTGTGCCAATAGAGCTCCCAAAGTTGTCATTATTATGGATACATATAAAATCATTTCTTTAACCTGAATTAATGGAGGAATCAATAGAGGGGGAGTGAGAAAATAGTCTTTAACCTATTGAAAAGCTTGATCACACCTTCTATCCTATTTGAATGTTACATATTTATGGAGCAAGTGTGTGAATGGATGATATTTATTAGTTAATTGTGCAATAAACCTTCTGATAGACTAAAGCTTTCCTTGTAGACTATGCAACTATTTCAATGTTCTCGGGGGAGGCATTTCCAGGATAGCCTTGACCTTGGTGGGATCCACCTCGATACCTCTTTTGGATACAATGTATCCTAAAAGTTTCCTAGATGTTACGTTGTACACAAATTTCCTTGGATTTAGAAGCAAGTTATACTCCTCTAGTCTATCAAATATCCTAGCTAAGTTAGCTAGGTGTACTTTTCTTTCGATTGATTTAGCCAATAGATTGTCTACATAGTCCTCCATGGTGATGTGCAACATGCCATGCAATATAGTAGTCATTGCTCTTTGGTATGTAGCTCTTGTATTCTTCAATCTAAATGGCATGAAATTCCAACAAAAAGTTCTCCAAGCATAGGTAAAATCCATTTTGTGTTGATCCTAAGGGGCTATCTTTATCTGGTTGTACCCAGAAAATTTGTCCATTAGTGAAAGCATTTCATGACCAGGAGTTAGGTCCACTATTATGTCAATGTTTGGAAGGGGGAAGTCATCCTTAGGGCGTGCTTTGTTAATATCCCTAAAGTCTTGTGTGTAAAAAGTGTATACCTTGGCAGTTGGGCATAATTGATGATAAATTGGATTTAATTTCACCTTGATCTAGTTTTGTGAGGTGTTTTAGACATCCACATTAGGTCTTGGACCCTAGAAAAATGAATAAAATATATGTCTTATAAAGGTGATGTAAAGTGTTGCAAATCACTTTCACACATTTCTAGTCTTTTATTAAGCATTTAAATCTAATGGTCCTTCCCCCATTTTTGAATTAAATATTGTTTGAATTCAAAGTTAGCTTTCCCTTTTCTTCTATAATTAAATAGAAATATTATTTATTTAATTGTTCTACCTCAATATTAAATAATTATTTTTTTAATTATTTAATATTTTTAATCCTTTCCCCACTTTTGAATTAAATATTATTTTAATTCAAGGTTAATTTCCCTCTTCTTCTATAATTAAGTAATTATTTCAATTATTTAATTATTCATTAACATTTTCTCTCTTTAATTAAATAAATGTTATATTTATTTAATTATTTTATCTTTCTTTATCTCCCCAATTAAGTGAGAATTTATTTTCAATTATTTCAATTATCCTTCCCTCTCTATAATTAAATAATTATTTTTAATTATTTAATTATCTAACTATTTGTTCCCACCTTTCTTTTGAAATAAATAAAATTAATATTTTATTTATTTCTCTTATGTTGGCCACCAAAATTAAATAATTTTCTCCAACAACCTCTTTTTTTGTGCCAATCTTATCTTCCACCTCAAGTCTTTATCTATCTATGTCCTTCTCTCAATTAACCTCCACTCTTGATTAAGTTATTTTCTAATTTAATCTTGGCCCTTGATCATGATCCTTATTCTCAACTCTCCTCTATAAAAAGAGACCTTTTATCCATCCATTATCCAAGCAATTCATTCATCATTCATTCATATGACCAAGTCAAGCAAGCAAGAATCAAGCATTCAAGATAACATTCAAGCTCAATTCTAAAGCATTCAAGAGCAAGAATTTCATCCATTGTTGCAGCAGTTCAAGATCCATCATCATGGCAGGGTACTAAATTCATTGAAACATGTTCATGGCTCCATCTTATTTCTTCATTTGGTTTAATTACCTAAAAGGGGGGTTTGACCAAGGCAAGAGCCCTATTATTATTGTTCGGCAATTTCTCTTTCTTGCTTTTAGTAGTGATTTTGCAGTTAGGTACTTTGAAGGCTTGGAAATCATTGAAGAATAGGTTGAAAACTTGTTGAAGACAACCTCTTATTTGCAAAGCCAAAATATCAACGAAAAGTCACTTTCAGCTGCATAATTTTTGTTTTGCATTTATTGTATTTAATTCATCTTTCTACATATCACATTGTGTTTTCCAACACTTTACTTTTCTTAAGTTTTGCATCATTAGATTACTTCAATTTTAGATCAGAGCATTAGTACATCATAATTAGACATAATTGCATCCCTCTTTACATTAATCTTTGAGTGTTTACATAAATTTTTAACCCTATTCCTTCCCTTTTAGGTGAAAGATCCTGGAAGGGTAAGTGTCCAGTAGAGTTCCTAAATTCTACGTTTACAAAGTCTATATAGATCCATATGCTGATGGGTTTCAAAACTATCTGAGGGTTGGATACGCACTCAGGATAGTCTATAGGTTTGATGAATCTAACATCCAACAATTTTTGAAGCTCCACCTTAACTAACAATGCTATTTGTGGGTGCATCTTGAGAAGCTTTTGTTTAACTAGTTTCATTATAGGGAATGTTGTTAGATGATGTACTACTAAAGTTGGATCCAACCTAGACATATCTGCATATGTCTAGGCGAAGTTGGTCTTACGTTCATGGATGAATGTCGAGAATTTGAATCTTTCCTCAAGATCTAAGGAAGTTGCATGATATGTTACCTTAGGTACCTTTTTTGTTCCAATATTGATGGGTTTGAAACCTTCAACCAAGATTGCTGATTTTTCTTGATACTCTATGATGGGGAGATTGAATCCTCCATCTTCAGGTGCCTTAGTGAGGTTTTCACCCTTAGATACGTCCTTTGTTTTTCCTTTTTCATGATTCGATAGAGCCACATTGTGGTTTTCCCTAGGGGATCTCATTTTATTTTTAGATTTTTCAATTCAATTTTGCAATTGGAGGATGCAGTATCCCCTCCAAAGTATGCTCCTTTTTCAAGTTCCATGACCAAACAAGCCTCGTGATCTCCTTGTGGTATACCATGTCAAAGTCGCTTGAACTCAACAATAACTTCATTATTCTAAAATAGGTCCACAATAGGTGTGTGATGTTTTTGATCCAATCGATCAATTGTGGGTGAAGTAAGGGTAGGTTATCATCACTCTTGGACAAGCTTATGGAGGATGTGGAAAGGGTGAGGATAGTGGAGTTATCAAGCTCCTAGAGGGTATCTAGGTAATAGTCACTAGAGGCGTAAGAATCCCATTTCCAATTGTTGGAGTCTATTTCAGTATGGTAGCCATCCGATGTCTCAATGATGGTAGAAGGAGCTATTTCTTGACAAGTGGTAGTTTCAATGCTTTGGGTTACCATGTCTATTGAACCATAACCTAGTCCCAGATTCTTCTTACATTTTTTCATTATGATGGGTTCTCTCATACCTTGTTTGTGGAGACTAAGGGCACTTTTTCTAGTGAATCCCATATTTATTGATAGCTAATAACCTTTATTGTTAGGATCAATAGGAATGGGATGTAGGTATTTCTCTTCCTCTTTTTATTCTTCTTTGTAAAGCCAAGAAGACATATTTTCTTCAGACACTACTTCGTTCTCCATGTCTCCCCACTTGGTGAAAATAGTAGGTTTGAATTCATAGGTGACAACTTGAATATGCTTGATTTCCTTTTGTCTCCCATAGGATTTTGGTGATAGGGGAATCTCCCCAATGCAAAAAGATTGTTTAAAATGGTATTCTCCACAACCCTTTCCAAGTACCTGGATCTTAAGGTTGGATTTGGGTGGATTGGTTGATGTAGATGGAGTTGAGGATGAAGCAAGTGATGTTGGATAGACATAGGAAAATGAGTGGAAGGATATGTCATTACTAGGTATTTGAAGAAGCATCTTGTATTTATCCTCCAAGTTTGTGCAATAATAGAAGGGTTCAAGATCAATGTATATTGTGAATTCCTTATCATTGTAAGGAAATTTTAAGCATTGATGGAAGGTTGAATGGACCACTTGCATCACTTGGATCCACAAACATCCTAAGAGAAGGTTATACTAGGGTAACTCAAGATCCAATACCTAACAAGTCGTTTCCACTATTGCTGGCCCCACTTGAATTGGAAGTTTGATTGTGCACTCACAGTTTTTGTCCATAGCATTATAGGCCCTTATGGTGATACTTTTGTTTTTGTATATCACATCATCAAATTATCCCAACTGCTTTAACATTTTTAAGGTACATATGTTTAAGCTTGCACATCCATCCATTAGGACTCTCTTGATCTTGTGTTTATGGATGCAAACCTCAAGATATAGAGCTTGATTATGAAAGGATCTTTGGGGAAGGCATTTTTCATAAAAGACTAAGTGATGGGGGGAAGTGATGATATGAACCATAGCTTGAAATTGATTGGTGTTAATATTGTTAGGCATTGAAGATTTGATGAGAGCTTTCTCCAGGATCTCTTTATGTGTGGGTGATAACTTTAGAAGCTCAAGGATAAAGGTTAGTGCTGGAGTTTTCTTTAATTGGTCAACAATACTATAGTCATTTGAAGGCTTAATAATGGCCTTTTCTTGAGGTGGGTCTGCTTGGATCATGACTTTCCCTCTTCATGTAGTAACATTACACTTGGGGTTTTTTCCCATTATGGTTACGACATTGATATTGTGATCAATTTGGCAGATGGTTCCTATGAATTCATCGTAGGTGTAGTTATATTTTTAGTAATCTTGTCCCTTACCTTTGTCATTTCCTCTAGAATAATTGGGGATTGGATCCTTGTAGATTCCCATGTCCCTATTTTTGCAGGACCCAGGATAATGTTCAATGTCAACCTTTCCTTTTTCTATCAAGTCTTGTATGATATTTTTGAGCCTCATGTAGTTGTTTGTCATGTAGCCCTTGATTTTGTGTAATTTACATTGATCATTCTCATTGTATCAAGGGGGTTTACAGTTTGGTTCGTCATAAGTTGTTTTATCAGGAAGCTTGATAAGGTTTGTTTGACCAATTTTATGCATAATCACCTCAAGAGGTTCTCCCAATGGAGTGAACTTTCTCCTAGTTTGGTTACTTTGTCTTGGCGACCCTCTTTGATTATCCCGACCTTTGATTTGTTTGTTGGTTATTCTATTGGTTGTTTTGAGGATACATAAGTCGGTTGTTTTGTGTGTTATGTTGAGGATAGTTTGTTTGAGCTACTTGGACATTATTTCATGGATTTTTGGGAGGTTATATTTTTCACACAAATTTGGCATCAACCACTCCATCATTTCTAACATTCTTGTTCTTTTCCCATAGTTTAGGTTTGTCATTAGAACTAAAAGCTTGGTCCTTATAGTTATAGAGTTTAATGACCCCTTTTATATGAGAGATCTTTCGATGACTAAACCCTTTTTGATGATTTCTTCAAAATTGTTACAACATGGTTAGGTGATAGCTAATGTCCCCTTGAAGGTTAGAGAAAAATATTTCCACTATTTATTTTTTGCGAATGAGCCACTTACACTTACTAGCTTTGTGTCTCCATCTCTGTAGGTGTGAAGCAAAGGATTCCCCTTGGTTTTTTTTAATCTTGTATAGGTTGGGGACCATTATGTCTTGCTCTATGTTGTAGGAAAAATGGTTAAACAATTTTTTTGATAACTCATCAAAGGTTTTGATACTAGGTGGTAGATGAAAGAACCACTAAATATTTGCACCACCGAGACTTCATGGGAAAATTATCATTAAATGAGAGTCATTTTTTTGTACATCCATGCAAGCTATTGAGAATTCTCATACGTGTTCTATTGGATCTCCTCTTCCCTTGTATTTGTTGAATTTGAGTATTTCAAAGTTCTTAGGGAAGGGTATCATGGATATGGAATGATCAACGAGATATAGACATATATGTCTTGTAGAGTGTAGCTCTTCTTTAGTTTTCCAAGTTGAATGTATGATATCCTTCAGTTTAGACTTTGGATTTGTAAGGTTACACCATCACTTGGCGCATTCATTTGATAAGGAGGGATATTATAACCTTGTTGTCCTGTAATTTTTTGTGTGTTATATTGTGGGCCTTGTATATATGAGGGCCCTTGGGCCATGTTGTGAGTGTAGGATGATTGATTGGGTACTTGAGGACCGATGTGAGTGTGTTGTGGATTGATGGTATGATGTTGTGATGTGTAAGTTTGAGTTTATAATTGAGGTGTGTAGGTTTGATATTGTGATGGAGTGTTGTGCACCAATGTTGTGTTGTGGGGGATTGGGTGCTTGATTTTAAAGATGTGTGATTTGTGGTGGATGAACATACGTTTGATGTTGGGGATTGATGTTTTGTGGTGCTAGAATGTACATTTGATGTTGAGGATTTTTGGTAGATGATGATCCATATTGGTATTGTGTGTTAGGACCATAGTATTGTTGTTATTGCATGTATTGAGTTTGATCTTAGATATTTCTTTAGTACATGCTTTGATCTTGTGGGTTATTGGTTTGTGGTAGTTGTTGATATATGGGTGGATTGTTTTGTTGATACATGTGTTTTCCTTGAGGTGGGTTGTTAACATGTAGTTGTGGTTACAAAGGGTTGTTGCCTTGTTGATACACTACATGTTGTGTTGGTCTTGGTGGAAGATTTCCCATGTTTTGCATATTAACACTAGGACCTTGTTGTTGTGTATTCCAAGATGTCTCATATATGTTGGGTCCCATTGAATTTGTTTCCACATTGTGTAGTGGCATGTTTTGACTTGTCAATAGATTTGAATTTTCTTGAGCATCATGTTGAGCTACCACAACTTGTTCAACTTGTGATGGATTTCTATACAATAGATAATCCACATTTTGTGGGAAAGATTGACCATTGATAGGTACTTTTCATAACAAAGGTGGTATCTTGGGATCCACCATTAGTTTAGGTATTTGTATCACCACTAATTAGTATCCCAAAGGAATGAGAGTAAGATCCTTAAGGGTTTCAACATAAAAATATGTAGGTAGCTTAGCACCACATTGTGTTAGTTTAAGGAAATATGTGTTTGGATTTTTCCCAAGAATTTTGTCCATTAGTTTTTTACATTTTAGGATCTTGAGAGTGCTCTAAGATTACTTCGTCACTAATTTCCTCATCACTATCATACTCCTCTATGATTATATCTCTAGGAAATTAGGAGGTTGATTTTATTGCCTAGCAAATCTATCTTGATGTTTAAAGAGTATTTCAGCATCATTAGGTGGTGGATTTGGTTGAGCTTTGAATGTTAGTTGTGTTGGAGGAGCTGAGACTATGTTAGGATCATAACCTCATGGTTGAGATTCCTCATTAGTGATATTGGTGTTTGGTGCACTAGAGCTGCTTTTGGTGGCTTCCATTTTATTTTTATGTTGAGATCTTGTTGTAGTCATAAACGAGCTCAAAAGACCTTGGTGAGTTTGAGATGACAAGTTATGGAAATGGGATGGTGTTTTGAGTTGAGATTTTATTTAGTGAAATGACGTACAAAGGGGATGTTTGTAACCCTTTTGGACAAAGGATGTTGATTGTTTGATATGAATTGATGTTGATATTTGGATAGTTGGATGATCAAATTTGATGTTGGAATCTTGGATATTTAAGGATGATGAGATTTTTCTACTCAACCCTATGATGAGGAGATGAGCCGATTTTGGATGTTGTTTGATAAATGATGCTATGATGTTGGATGCTCAAACCTTAGGATAAGAGTATGAGTGGATGTTCGATGTTTTGATTTGATGCAAGTCTATGACACAAGATGCACAAGATTTAGATTGATGTTTTTCTATGTTTTAGAGGATATGGTGATTACTTTACTTGAACTAGTTGTGAGGATGCAAGTAAAGGTTATTGTAAAACAATAGCAAGATGGTGGTTTGATTTGTTGTGTCCAATGTGTCCAAGACTAGGCTGATGTTTGATTGCTGATGGTGATATGAAGGATGTTGATAGGATATGATACAAGTCTGATTTTGATGTTGTGTCCAAAAGGTGATAGTTACAAACCCTAGGTAAGCCATGTTCAGAGTGTAGGATGGTGATATTGGATTTTGTATATATGAACGTACAGGTCCAATGATGACAATGTTTCTTTTGACAATTGTGTAAGGTATTAGGCCAATGTTTTGTAACCAATTTTTTTTGAAATTTTTTGAGATGTG
>VDFB02038987.1:0-39311 GCA_007258455.2 Sequoia sempervirens
GTAATATGATTTTTCAAATGAGCATAGGGAGAGGATTCAATAGTCGTTCACATTAATTTTGCACATCCTAAATGGTATATCAAATTTTTACAATTATTTTTGGGTTTTTTCATATATGACTTAAAATTTTAAAGTTGTTCTTTCAACTTCTAGATAGTCATGATGAATGTAGGAGGATTCATTATGTGCATAAAGGTTGAAAAGTGGTTATTTAGAACTATCGTCCAATATCCATGCTTACACACCTAGTAATCATGTGCTACAATCACCAAAAAAACCCATAAATGATCCTATATATAATAATAATCTTTTAGTGCCATAGTAAAATCATATTTTAATTGTAAACTTTAATAGTGAATTGTTTTCTAGTTCCAAACATCGCATAAGGGATATGCATTGGCACAATCTGCACTCCTACTAAAAGCTAATTTATTTCCTTTCAAGTCTGAATAGGGGATTATTTCCCACACATTTTCACCCTAATCATTATTCAACAAGCATTGCTATCAGTTGCCTATAGTCTCCACCATCCAATATACCTATCGAATCCTCTCCATGGGTATTTCAAGTAACATCAATCTATCATTTCTCCTTTCAAATTGCAACAATGTATTGGTTTGATTTGTGACCTCTTTGGGTCCTTCATTTTTTCAATTTTTCCACCATGTGACTTCCATCATTTGTTTAGTTGATTTTTTTTCTCTAGTAATTATATCTTTCTCCCATCAATGTATAGACGACTATTTTGATTATTTTTCTTCAAATACAATTGCATATATACAAATTTAATAAACTGTATATATCAAGGATTTTTTTCACATATTCCCTATTTATACCAAGGTTGATGTTTTCATTATACCCTATATACAAAAACCATTTAGGGTATCATTCTCAAAACCCCATCACCCTTTTTAGGGTGATATAATTAACAAAGTGTGTATAATTTGGCATCGTTAGTTTTTATGGTTTAAATAAAAAACACTCATTTCTATCCATGAAATTATGTATCTATTTTTACTACAATGCAAACTAATTATATAATACATTACAATAGTGGATACTATAATATCTCAATGATTCATTGTGGCATGATAATATATTTTACCTATATGTGTGTCCTTTCACTTATCAACAAAACAAAGCAGCATACATAATCACTAGATATTGATGGTTTGATTTATTGTTAAGGAATAAGATTGTCTAGAAAAGTTAGAAGATGTTTCTAGAAGAACTAGAATCTTCTAGAAAAGTTACAAGATGTTTCTAGAAGAACTAGAATCTTCTAAAAGGTCTAGAACCTTCTAGAAACTAGAAGCAACTAGAAGATGTTCAAGGAAAAAGAACATTCCAGTTTAGAGATATCTAGAATATTAGAAGTTTCTAGATCTTAAAGGCATCAAGTATAAATATGAGGTTGTCTATTGTGAATAGGACTATTGTTGAGGTAAGTTGTTAGAATGTATGTAAGCAAGTTAGATCAATATAATTTCTTTGAGCCATTTCATAATTGTTTTATGCTCTATTTTGTCATGTTTGTTGTTGTTTTATTATTTGGGCATGTTCTTACATGGTATCAGAGCTAGAAATATTTTAACAGAGTTAAGATATTGTTGGATTGATATTTGATTAGCAAGATAATCTTTGAAGAGGTTTGATCTATTTGTTTGAGGGCTATTTTTTTTTAACATGAGCTCTACAAGTGAAAGTTTTCCAATCTTTCATTGAAGTGGATTTGCAGATTGGAAGATTGCAGTTAAGAATGTTTTGAGAGAAAAGGCTCTATGGAGTATAGTGAATAAAGGGATTGGAGAACCTCACCAAAAGAAAGAAAAGGAGTTATGGAAATTCAAGTTGGAGCAAGCTAGAGGAATTATTGGTAAGGCCTTGAATCCCAATCTTAATAGAAGGTTTGTTGATGTTGATAATCCAATAGAACTATGGGAGAATCTAGAAAAATATTATAAAGATGTAGATATTGCTAGTGTGTTCAACATAGAAGAAAAATTGGTGAACATAGGCCCAACTGATTTTGAAAAAATGGTTGATTACTTTAGTGAGGTTACATATTTAAATGCCCAGTTGAAGAAAATAGGTATTGAATATGCAAAAAAGGATTTTCAGTTGATTGCAATGGTTGAAAGTAAGCTTCCCCAACCTTACAAGGTATTTAAAGAATCAAGGAAAAGGGTTATTCAGTTAAATCCTAATACCCCCCAACAAACTCTTGATCAATTTTGTAAGTCAGTTTTAGATGAAGAAGCTCAACTTATTAAAGAAGGTTACATTAAGAAGAATCATGCATATGCAGATAAGGGTAAATCATTCTCTAGATATGATGATGGAAAGAAGAATTGGAAAGGATATAATAAATTTTGAAATAATGGTAGGTCTAACCAGTTTTCTAGAAATGTTCAAGGTATAGAAAAGCAGTTGGAAAGAAAACCTATCATTTGTAGGTATTGTGGAGGTGAGAATCATATGGAAAAATTTTGTTTGAAGAAGAGGAACAATAAAAGACAACAATACAAGCCTAAGCAAGAATGTTAAGGAAGGAAAGACAGATAAATAAAGTTTTGTAGTCATCTCCAGGTAAGTAAAATCAAGTGTAGAGGAAAATTCTGAAACTAAAAATACATCTAGAGTAAAGGGAGGATACTTTGATTCAGATACCAATAAAGAATGGATTTTAGATTTAGGAGCATCTTTTCACATGACTAGAGATAGATCTTTATTTATTTATTTTCATGAAGGAAAGAATTCTAATCAAGAAATCACTATTGGCAATAAAATGAAACTATCAGTTCTAGGAACAGGAACTGCCAATGTAACAAATGGAACTTTGAAAAATATTTTACTGGTTGAAGGATTGAGGGTGAATCTTATTTCAATTTATAGAATTGCTCAAGCTAGATATGAGTTTGTTGTTACTACTAATCAAGTTATTGTAAGAGATAGAAAAGACCCCAAAAGTATTATTTTTATTGGTAGAATTGACCATAAAGAAAGTCTCTTTAAATTTGTTAGATTTGTTGATGATGAATACACACACTCCCATGCTTTTGTTACTCAAAGTGATTATATGTCAAAACTATGGCATGCTATACTTGGACATACAAATTATAGAAAATTACAAGACATGGTTAGAAAGAATATGGTTAGAGGATTAACAAAGATTTCAGCATTTGAAGGTGTATGTGAAGGGTGTGTGTTAGGGAAACACCATCGAGATCCTTTTGATTCGGGAAAAGCATGGAGAGAAAGTTATCCACTACAAGTCATTCATAGTGATTTATGTCAACCAGGATATCCTTCCATCTCAGGTGCCAGGTACCTTCTCACTTTTATTGATGATTATAGTAGACGAGTATGGGTTTATTTTCTTGAAAGGAAAAGTGAAGTCTTTGAGGTATTTCAAAGGTTTAAGGCACTAGTTGAAAACCAAAGTAGAAAAAGGATTAAATGCCTAAGGACAAACAATGGGGGTGAATATTGCAATTATGCATTTGAATCATCTTGTGAAAAACATGGTATTAAGGTACAAAGAACAGTTCCATATACCCCTCAACAAAATGGAGTAGTTGAACGGATGAATAGAACTCTTTTAGAAATGGCAAGTTGTATGTTGTATTTTAAAAGTTTACATAATAAATTTTGGGGATTTCCTGTCTCTTTTGTTGCACATATTGTGAATAGAATCCCCACCAAAGCCCTCACAAATGTTACTCCCGAAGAAGCTTGGAGTGGAAGAAAGCCTCACACTAGGTATTTTAAAGTTTTTGGGTGTATTGCTTGGGCCCACATCCTAGAAGAAAATAGAAAAAATCTAGAAACAAAAAGTCATAAGTGTTTATTTATGGGCTATAGTGAAGGGTCAAAGGCTTACAGATTGTATGATTTGGAAAAAAAAAAAAATTATTAGCAAAGATGTAAAGTTTGATGAACATTCACAGCTTATAGCCACAAATGATTTCCACATTTCAAATATTTTACAAAGTAATGAAAACTCTATTAATGAGGATGATAAGAGCACTACTACTAATGAAGATGGTATAACTAATAGTAGTGATGATGAAGAACTTCTAGTTAGACAAAAGACAAAGAGTATTGAAGAGATATATATAGACAAAGCCCAAAACTCCAAGGAAGGAATGGTAGTGCCCTCATGGAAAAATTCTTACAAATAAATGACCAAATCTCATATGAGCAAGCTAGAGGGAAGAAAGAATGGGAGCAAGCCATGAAAGAGGAATATGATGCATTGCTAAAAACTAAAACTTGGGAACTTGTGCCCCTTCCCAAAGGCAAGAATGTTATTGGTTGCAAATGGGTTTACAAAACAAAATTCAAATCCAATGGAGCCATAGAAAGATACAAAGCTAGATTGGTTGCTAAGGGATTTAATCAAAAGGAAGGTGTTGATTATGAAGAAAAATTTGATCCTATCATCAAAATGAACACATTTAGAATTATTATTTCTTTGGCAGCAAGTCTTGGATGGCATGTTCATCAAATGGATGTTAAAAATGATTTCTTAAATGGAGATTTAGCTAAAGAAATATACATGAATCAACTACTTGGTTTTGTAGATGAACAACATCCTCACCTTGTTAGCAAATTAAAGAAATCACTTTACGGTCTAAACCAAGCACCTTGGGCATGGAATGAAAAGATGGACATATATTTTCAGCTTCATGGATTTAAAAGGTGTAGATCTGATCCAAATCTTTATGTGAAGAAAGTTCAAGATGAGATTATTCTTGTTGCAGTTTATGTAGATGATTTATTCATTGCTAGACCGAATATTGGGATAATCAATAATTTAAAATTAGAACTTAAAAGGGCATTTCATATGAGTGATTTGGGAGAATTAAATTATTTTCTTGGTTTCCAAGTTTGCAGACTACATGATGGACTATTCCTCTACCAATCAAAATATGCTTTGGATATTTTAGAAAAGTTTAACATGCTAGAATGCAAGCCAGCTTCTACTCCTTTTCAATTTGGAATCAAGCTTACTAAAGAATGTACTTCCAAGAAGGTTGATGCTACTTTATATAGGCAACTTGTGGGCAGCTTGGTTTATCTAACTCATTCTCGACCAGACATTTGTTTTGCAGTCAATCAAGTATCTAGATTTATGTAGGAACCTAAAGAAAGTCATTAGTTGGTTGCAAAAAGGATACTACAGTATGTTCATGGAACAATACACTATGGCATCCACTATGGCCAGAAGTCCTCAATTTCTTTGGTTGGATTTACAGATTCAGATTGGGGAGGTGATATAGATGACAGAAAATCTACAAGCAATTATGTTTTTTAGCTTGGATCAAGCCCTATTACATGGAGCAACAAAAAGAAAACTACTACATCATTATCTTCATGTGAAGCAGAATATAGAGCAGCAAAAGAAGTAGGAAAGGAAGCAGTTTGGATTTGAAAACTTCTATTTGAGCTTGGTTTTTCCCAAAGTTTTGCTACTACTTTGTACTATGACAATCAAAGTACCATACAGGTTGCCAACAATCCAGTATTTCATGCTAAGACAAAACATATTGAGCTTGATGTTCACTACATACGAGATCTTGTTCAAACAAATATTGTCCATCTACAATATTGTCCAAGTGAAGAACAAATAGTTGATGTATTTACTAAGAGTATGACTGAAGCCAAATTCTTGAAATTGTGAAAAATGCTTGGTATGTTAGAGGTGAACATTAAGGGGGGATGGTAGTATAATATTCCCCTCTCCCTTGTATCTTCAAACTCCCTTTTGTAATCTTCCCCTCTTCTTTGTATCTTGTTTGTAATATTCTATCCAATCTTAAGGGGGGATGTTAAGGAATAAGATTGTCTAGAAAAGTTAGAAGATGTTTCTAGAATCTGCTAGAATCTTCTAGAGAAGTTACAAGATGTTTCTAGAAGAACTAAAATCTTCTAGAAGGGCTAGAACCTTCTAGAAACTAGAAGCAACTAGAATATGTTCAAAGAAAAAGAACATTCTAGTTTAGAGATATCTAGAATATTAGAAGTTTCTAGATCTTAGATGCATCCAGTATAAATATGAGGCAATCCATTGTGAACAACACTATTGTTGAGGTAAGTTGTTGGATTGTATGTAAGCAAGTTAGATCAAAATAATTTCTTTGAGCCATTTCATAATTTTTTTATGCTCTGTTTTGTCATATTTGTTGTTGTTTTATTATTTGGGCTTGTTCTTACATTTATAACATATATATTCACATTTACTTTGTAGGGTTCTAATTTTAACCAATATTATAAATTTAAGGTTCTCTTCAAAAAAAACCCTTGTTTATATTCATGAAAATGTGTATATATTTATGTTGTTTAACTTACCAAATAAACAAAGCATCATACATATTCATTATCATATATATATATATATATATATATATATATATATATATATATATATATGCTTGTTTATATAGGGTTTTATTTATTTGTTTGTATATATTATTGACAAAGGGCATATATTATGGGTTTCCACTATATAAATATAAAATCAAATTAAGTCATTCAAGGTTTATAGTGTCCTATTTTTTATTAGGGATTTTTGTTGGAATGGACTGCACTCCTATCAGTTTCCACTTTATAACATATGCAATCCAAACACTTTTTTTTCACCCTAATCATTTTTTAGAGTGTTTCCCTCACATATAAAATTTTCACTCTAAACACTTTATAGCATTTGTAGTTTGAACAAATATATGCTACTATTAAACAATTCTCTACTATTAACAAGTATAACTAGTTATGTCACTATGTTCCTCAAACAGCTATTACAATTCAATCATTTGCTTTTTTCCACCATTAACTTGTATACATTCAAGGTTCATAGTTTATAGCTTTGAATTTTAACGATTCTTTCTATTGACTATCCAAATTTAAATTACATATTATCTATATAATGTTGCTTTTATATCTAAGAGTTCCTGAAAGTAAAACACTACGTAGGTCTCAAATCATCTCTTAAAGTGTCTCTATTTTGGTGTGTCATGTAAAAAGAATACGTCTCCATATTATTATTAGCTAGCCCTTCTCTTAGGAGAGTGATGGCTTGCTTCAGGTCTTCATTTTTCTTTGTAATGGCAATGCATACGGCATCTCCTACTAGACCCATAGACATATTAGAGCTCACTTTTCTCACAGTAGTAAGTGCCTTGCTTCTTAGTGTAGGACGAACACATATGTTAATTTTTTCTTCAACCCAATGGACCTCACCCATCATCCCCATCACATTGTAGAGAAACAGTTTTAGGATCTTCACATCATGCGTGTGGGCATGTGATAGATGCTTTTCTCCAATAATCTCATGAATTTTCTTATCTTCACCCTCTAATGGTATGGAGAATATACATGCAAGATGACTATGGAGGTTTCCAATGTAGCAGTCACACACAACGCTCAAGAAGTTCATAGAATCCTCCATTTCCAGAAGACTAAAAAACAAAAAAAAAGCTATATAGTTTTTCAAAAGATTATAAAACAAAACAAATTTATATAGTTGAGAAGTCTTTGTAGTTGCCACTTTGTTCAAAGCAATCTTTGGAATATGCAACCTGCTCAAATGGCTATTTTAGCATGGTCTTTTGTATCTTCACTTGAAGATTTTTCTGCACTAATCAAGCTTTAATTGGACATAAAGTTTCTAATGAGAAACTACATATTCTTCATGGTGTACTGTTATTTATATGTGTATACACATTTATATATAATATATATATAGATTTTATGTCGAATTTGAGTCTGATTAGTGTAATAATATATATAATATATCTTAATTATATATATTGCTACATAATATACATGTATATTATATTACTACATAATATATGTGTGTATGTATATGTCTATGTTATAATATAATATAGATAATATATGTGTGTATGTATATGTCTATGTTATAATATAATATAGATGCAACAATATATGTATTATATCTATATATATTATGATATAGATACATCAATATCTTTTTATTTTTAATATATCTATATATAATCTCTATACATATCAAATATATATGTTCATGAGTAATTCTTCCTACATAAATGTTTGTACATTTATGTGGACGAGTTGTGTGTTGCTAATTTATGTGGACGAGTTGTGTGTTGCTAATAAGGACTACATTGATGACATATTTGTAAAAATCTTGTGTGTTGTTAATAAGGACTACATTGATGACATATTTGTAAAAATCTTGTGTGTTGTTAATAAGGACTACATTGATGACATATTTGTAAAAATCTTGTGTGTTGCTAATAAGGACTACATTGATGACATATTTGTAAAAATCTTGTGTCAATTTCATAGTTATGTAATTATGTTTTAGAAATTTGACTTAGAATATGATCAAATTGTCTATTTCTTTGCAATAAGTTTAATATCTTCATTATAGGCTCACCATCTTATTTCCATGTGTTTCCTCATGTGTATTTATTGTATGTTGATATCCTTTTCTTATGTCTATGTATAAATAAGGAAAAGCAGTCCCCATGGTTACATTTAGAGCATAAAACAAGGTACAAAAATACACAAATACAAGAAAAAGAACCTAAACAACCCTCAAAATGAAAAAATACCAGTAATATGACCTGGAAAAACCCAAATTTGGAAAACTTTCAGAAGAGTGAGGTATTGTTCCTCCTTAAGCCACTATCTTATGAGTTGTTACAATGATTTCTTGCCTCAAATAAGGATTGCAAGGATGTCCTCTTGCCTACAAGAAGAATGTATTACACTTACTATTTTCACTCTCTCTGTTACATCCAAAGAAATTAACAGAGATAAGAACTCTTGTTAATCAAAAGAAATATAAAAATCATTTTTAGCATGCCCTCAGCTGATCTGCATACGGTCTACTTTAGCAACTTGATCATACCATACAAGCATATTTACAGAGCACTGAAAAACTATTTTTGCAAGCTGCAGTATCCATAATAAAAATCAGCTAAGGAAATGAACATAAGAAACTTGATCCATTGAATGTGAACATACCGGTGGAAAAAGTATCTCTGCTATAGGGGTTTTTTTATTATTCTTTTGTTGCTTGATATGGCACATTAAGATCATGCACTGGTGTAGGAACATTTGCTCCTATAGGAGGAGGATTAA
The DNA here is from genome assembly GCA_007258455.2 of Sequoia sempervirens. Lineage (NCBI taxonomy): Eukaryota > Viridiplantae > Streptophyta > Pinopsida > Cupressales > Cupressaceae > Sequoia > Sequoia sempervirens. The sequence continues at coordinate 9,136 of VDFB02038987.1, forward strand.
CTGGCCTTTCAAATACTGCTGTAGGGATTTTTTTATTATTCTTTAATTTGTTGCTTCATATGGCACATTAAGATCATGCACTGTGTAGGAACATTTGCTCCTATAGGAGGAGGATTAAGTTTGCATCAATTTTAATTCCCATAGCTAGCGGATTACATTTAGAGTAAAATATCAGCATATATATAATATACACCCATAGCTCAATTTGTTTACTCAAGCTTTCTTCTGAAATTCAAAACATAATTTGATACCTGTATAATTTAAGAATATCCCATCACAGGTTCACTTCAAAAAATTCACACTGACATTTTTAATGTGGATTACTTGATATGCATCAATGCACTTGCTTCTTGTCTAGTCATCAAATGAGACAGTCAGAGTTCCATCACAATAGTAAGGAGTATGAGATTTGAGGCCAAAATGAAAAAACTTGAAATACGGTAGTCTTGTTCAATAAGACAACATAAAGAAATCCTGATGCAACTTGCAAGAGACGAGTTTGAGATCATGCACTCAAACATAATTGATAATGTCTCTTTCCTTTATTTTCAAAACATTTTCCTTGGTCTTCTACTCTAATGCAGATTTTTCTTTTTCCAGTTGCTTCACACTTGCAGCAAAAATAACCTTTGCGTACTCCCTAGTCAAAAACCAGAACACGAGTGCCATCATGAAGGACAACAAATTGCTATAAATCACAAAACCCCATGTATTCAACCCTATATGGGTAACCATGTGCTTAATGTAGACCATCTCCGTAGTAATAGTAATCAGATAAGCAAAAGCCCATGAATAGGCAGGTAGCGTAAATGCAGAATCAGTTGCTACAAACCGAGCTGCACCCCCCAATGTGATCAATAAGCTTATGAGGGCATAATTATTAGGCCAAGGCTGCTTTCTAAATGCAGTATCAACAATTGTTACTAGAAGTGGGGTTAAAGATCTGAACATGATAAAGGTATCCACATTGGCATGCTTGAGAAGGCTTATATTAGGGAAAATTGCCAAGAAAAAACAAAAGCAACAGGAAGGAATTTCTTAGCAGTGTCCCACACAAATGGATCATGATACAACAAACCCAATTTACCAAAAACCCAGACACTTATTGCACTAGTCAAATACTGTAGGGCAGTCAGAAGGCCTGGATAGTTGAACTTGGTGATTGCATACTTATTTATAACTGCAAGAAGGCTAGAACACAAGGCATATCCTATAATGAGAGTACTCGTTGCATAGTACTATTTTGAAGACTCTCATTTACTTACCATTTTTCTTCAGATCTGAAAGCGGGTGTGACCCTGATCACAATGCCAGCTCCCGAAGTCTTCTGGGTGTGAGATTTTCACGTCAAATTCAAAATGAGAGTAACTTTACTCACATTCATGCATTTAAATTTGATAAGAATGACTTGTGTATGCTCTTCACCATTCATTGTTTGTTCATTTTTTGACAGCTGTCTTCCAAACAATATAACACTTGTTGTATAAACAGCTCCTTTTCCTATCCGTAGTTGCATGAACCTACACTAGTTTTATTTGCATGTTTGACACCTGTAAATTAAGAAGGATAGTTGTTTGCTCCAGATGTTCATTTCAAGTACATGTAGGATTGCTATGTGAAAGCAGTCCAGTGCAACAAAAGAGTCTAAGTCTTCAAAGGTATAAGAATATATACCAAAAAGAATACATGACACACTGGGGAAAGTAAACTTCTGTTTTTAAACATACAATCATACACATAAAGTGTCCTAGTGATTAGACACTCAATAGAGGAATTATTTGAGCCATAAAGAGAAAAAAACATTAAGCATGGTGAACCAAAGCATTTCTGTATGATTTAACTGCTTTCTCCTCCACAACGAATGCATAGACTGTTGTAACATTTCCAATTACCTGTGCCATTGAGTACAATTGTTTTAGGTGTACATTGGAAACACAAAAAAAATCAATCTAAGCACTAACTGTGCACTGGATGTTTTTCCTGCCATAAAGAAGTTTTTTTTTTTAAGCCTTTCATAGATAGAGGACAAAACACGAACTTTCATCAAATAAGATTAAGGTGCAGAAGATAATAGTATCAGGTAAAATAATAGAAACACCCATACCACTTTGGTAACATCAACACTATGGTTATTTTAAAACAAGAAGTGACTGCACAATCCTTGAAAAGATAGAAAAGGTTTATATTGACATATGCAAGAATCCATAGAAAGGACATCTATTTAAAAATAATCACACTGTCTTCCATCAATTTTACATGATACATTAAAAAAGGTGCACATTAGTAGCCATGCATCATTGCATAATCTAGTTTAACTACATAGTTCACCCTGCCATATTTTCATCTTTAAGTCCACCACAATGCAATGTGGACCATCAATCCTTATGAAATGATGAATGACCTAAGCACATTCAGATTGCTTCATTAAGTCACCATCAATACATAATAGAATATAGTGGGGACTATCATGTCTTAGAAAAGAATGAGTGATCTAAGCACAACCTTATGCTTGAAATCAACATTACTCTCTATAGATCTTTCACAAACATGTGCATGTTATTTTAGCATGCAATTATTTTGTATGTAAAGATACACATCCAACAACACCAATACACACTCAATGCATAACCATCAACCTTCAAGTTCTACATCTAGCACTTGAAATTTTTGAATAAAAAATCTACATCTTGAAATAATCATTAAACTCATCCAATATTACTTTATATATGCTTTATTTCTCTTTCTATTGTGGCTATTAAGATACATGCCTCTATATTGTGCACTAAAAACACATGCTCAAATGCACATTATTTTCCCTTGTAACTCAAGAATTAGACCATACAAAATAAAACAACATTGTCCATGTGTTATGATTCCAAATGAATGTTACAAATGACAATTCATGTGCCACATATTTTACACACCATACACGTTTGGCACTTGACAATATGTTGTCCACATAGACCTAACTAGTAAGTAGTCAACCTCAACCACAAATATTATCATTATATAGTTTATACAAAAGGAAAAGAGAAAGAAAGGTAGAAGACGCCTTTGGGCATCCAACTTGGTAGTTCCACACTCCGATCTAGTGAGTCCAACACTTAAGCTTGATAGGATAGTTTTATCCCATCAATATGCTCCATGCATTTGATGTACTTCATGTAGTCCAAACTTAGCTTAGAAGATAATTCTAATCCTTCTTCTAATCATAATAATTATCATTCTTATTCTTTTATATATGAACAAATTGATTTGATTATCTTTATACTCATGTATGAATAGATGTAGCAATCCTACTAATATGTGTTATAATATGTTATGGTTTTTTCCATCTTCTCTAACAAGTTCCGTTAGTGCATTCTAAATTTTTTATTGTTGTTTAAAATATACGCATCATCTAGATATGTTATGAGTTATCCTCTAATCATCTTCTTGTTCTAAAATAAAATCAATGATGCATTATAAGCAAGATATTAATCAAACCATTATTTTTCTCTATCAATAAATGCATAACCAAATATATTCATTAATATACCATTGTCATTTATATGAAGATAATATAAAGATAAAATTGTCTAGCATGAAACATTATATCTTCAATTTTACTAATTAACCGTATCATTAGTCATATAAAATGATTTTCATCATAAACTAAATCATCATGAAACTAGGAGTCATTGAACTCGTCATTAGAAGATATTAAAGAGTGGTCATTTTAATTTGTATTAAATATATCATCAATAAAACATGAACCAAAAGATATAGAAGGACTAGCATGAGATAAATGATAATATCAACCTCATGTGAAGGTAAAATATGGAAATCTATTAAGTGCATGGCACTAGGATCCTAGGGAAAGATGAATTGGGAGGGACACACGAAGGATAGTACATAGATAGCAAGGGATAGTTATAATGAGGTGAAGAAAGAATATTCACATTATGTATAACATCATGACATGAAGCAAGATCCCTAGATATATTTTTAAAGGTTAGGGATAAGATATCATCATGTCAAAAGATGTTTACTCATAATGAATCATGCAGACAAATTAAGTAAAATCCTCTAAAATAGATGTGAAGGCATGCATATGATTCATAAAGGGTGAAATATTAGAATTGTTGAGTTAGAAACCTCATGCATAGAACATGTAGGATTATATATGTGATCAAAGGAGACAATATCACTGAGGATAATTGAAATTAAGAATCAATACATCATGAAAACAAGCCATAATTCACGACATATACATGGAGGGAGTCCCAAACTAAAGAACCAAAAGGGTCCATAATGAAAATATATAACACGAAGCACAACCAAGAAGGAGTGAGAGAATCTAGACCATAATTAGTGTTGATTGGATCTAAAAAAAAAAATGAAAACAATTAGAAATATCAAATATTAAGGAGTTCAGTGGACCAAAAAAAAACTATAAGGTCAAACCCTAAGAGGTGTAAGATTAATCAATTTCAACAATTTATGTAAGGAAATAAAACACTCCCTACATAAATATTTAGGATAAATAAATGCAACAAAAAATAATAAATAAGTTTCATAGGTATAAGAGCTTGGTTTATAAACTTGTACTTGATCAACTCTTAACCATAAATACAATATCAAAAATGAAACATGTACCTTGATGTTGGAGAAGAAGATTGAGAAGATTGTGATATAAGATTGATACTAGAAATTTGAAATTGAGTATGAGAAAACTATGTTGATATGACCATGCTTAATGAAATATGTGGTTGTGTGTGAACTTGGGGCAAACCCACACTTATGATTCTTATCCATGTACATATTGTTCTAACTTGATATTTGTAATTTTTAACTTCTTATCCATTCTTGCACTTAAGGTCTTTAGATATTCGATATGTTCAATAAAGACTTGTACCCCACACTTACAAAGGGAAGACTTGGTGGTGTTGAAGAAAACCATTGGAACTTGATATGCTAGGAAAGGAATGTGACTAGCTTCCCACCTTTTGCATTAGTCATGCCCAATTGATCTATTCAATGTTGGAGGACTATGCTCTTTCACTCTATGCTTCACATGTTTACATAGATTGTAGTTTTTTGTTGCACTATGAACACCAGAATACTCTTGCATCTATTCAGTTCAAATTTGTAAAAGACTCATCCTAGCTTATAGCATAATAGTCTCATTAATGACAGTTAATTGCCTTCCCTCCCAATAGAATTTGTGCATACTTAACCTAGTGGAATTCTTTCTATCAACACTACAACTTATCCATCAAATTTTTTTAATAAACTTCAATAAAAAAAATTTAGTTATTAAATTCAAGGCAAAATAAAATGATGTGCCACACTATTGCTGATTATGCATACTTCTTTATGACCCAAACTTTGCTTGCTACTACAATTTTATCCACTTTCTTTTCTCAACCAACATGAATTCATAGTACTAGAGTAAAAATAGATCCAATGGCACTTAGAGCAATTAGACTCTTGAGCTTGAAACAAGATTTTTGCACCCTCTCACACGAATATATTAATTGCATGACAAGAATGGTCACTACTTTTTTATCTACTTTATCTACTTGTTTAATTGCTTGAAACAGATCCCCTAGTATCGTGGACTATAAAAGGACTTTCCCTTTCCTTTTTCTCCTCTAAATCAAAATGCATCATGCTCTCCGGCAGGAACTCGACGCTTGTGTCACTTGTTTATTGTATGTTGATATCCTTTTCTTATGTCTATGTATAATATATCTATATTTAATATAATTTTATTTAATATATCTTTATCTAATACATAAAAGATTTTCAAAAGTTCAAAACTCCCACCAAAAGAGTTGAGATCATTGGCGCATAGAAGAATAAGCAAGTGGATGAATGCTCAAGTGAAAAATGAGAGAAAACATTCTTTCACATGCTGGGATGACTCATTAATGAAACGATGGAGCAACCTTAAATTTTCTAAGAACTTGAAGGAGAGGAGGAAGATGGCTAGGTGGTGCACCCCACCTTGTGAAAGAGTCAAAGTGAACTTTGGCAGTATATCCAAAGGGAATCCCATAAAATTCGGCACTGGATGCACATTAAGAGATGAGACATGAAGGCTGGTCTGGAAAATGTCCAAAAGGTTACCAACCGGAACAAACAATGAAGCGAAATTTGAATCACTTACTGAAGGAATCTGAATTTATAAATTAAAAAATCAAAATATTAGACATAGAGGGGGGATCTTTGATTTGCATAGAAGTTGTCAAGCAGAAAAAGAAGTTGGAAATTACAATCTTGGTTGGAAATCATATGGGATTTGATGTAGTGACTGAAGGGCTTCTCAATCTCCCACATATATAGATAATCAAATAAAGTTGTAGATTTTCTTGCAAACTGGGGAGTCACGCAAGATGAGTATACAATAATCACTAATAATGCAACTGGTTGGCTGGGTCTAGAAGACATTTTGGAGGCAGACTGGACGGAAAGTGTGAGATAATTTGGAATGAATACCCAACGAGATCAACGAAACATATCTTCCTTCAACTCCCAAGGTTGATGTTTCGTTATATTTCGACCAATAAGCAAAATATGGCAGTGCAATGTAATCAATCACCCTGAGCAGGATATCAGAACTATACATGATTCTCTGAAATTACTCTATCAAAAATACAACACTCGTCAAGCCCGAAAGGGTAGTTGAGTCAGCTTGGACAGTGAGTTTGCTCCCCATTAGTTTCAAGTTCGACTCCACTCCCAGGTTTAAGAGGTCAAACTTCTTGCGGGTGGGGGATCTCACGCACAGGGGACTAGTCTCACCCCAACTCACCCTAGGTACCCAAGATATGGGCCGCTGGGCTGGATCGCGGAGACCCTATAGTAACAAAAAAAAAAAATTACAACACTCACCCCCTATAAAATTTGCTTGAAAAACAATAAAAGGTCACTCAAAATTTGAGTGAACTATTTATAATATAATATATCTTTATCTAAAATTTATTATATATATCTTTGTATAATATGAAATATATGTACTATTATATAGATCTATATAATATAATTTAATAGTGAACTATTTATAATATAATATATCTATATTTAATATATTTATGTATATATTTGAATAATATGAAATACATGCAGTAATATATCTTTATATAATTTAATTTAATCGTGGATTGTTTATATTATAATATACCTTTGTATAATATGAAATGCATGCAATAATATGTATAACATATACTATCACTGTCCATGTCTATATGTAAAGATAATAACATACTAACATAGGGTGGATCACCTTGCATGAATTATAGTGAGCATGTACTTTTTACACTAGGATATGACAAGCACAAACATCAAAGTAAGTATATTTCACAATTCAATTAAAAATCAATACATATTGTAAGCCTACTCTACTAGACATCAAAATAAATATATTTTACAATTTAGTCATATCATAGATTTTACAAAAATGGCAAATTTAAATTAAAATTATGGAATACAAGTTATATTGATTCAATATTTTTTGAACAACCAAATTGAATGCATTAATTTTTTTAAATAGAATCTATTACAAGAGGGAAAGTATGCAACCTTCATATTCATAAGTTAGTACACTATCAATTTCCTCCATGGGCTCATGAAGGGTATTTTGTTATGAATGAGGTTTACATGCTTCTAAATACATTGTGAGAGACATGTTTTTAATTGGCTTGTTTGATTGTTTATATGGTTTATAGTGAAATATTTTATATTAAGGTTGCATTATGTGTATGTGAAGCCATTTATATTATGCGTTTCATTATAACTATGTATATAATCAATTCAACACATTAAAGCTTTCAAGTGAGTTATTTTTTGGTTCAAAATGCCACTTAAAGGATTTGTGTTGGCATGGACTACTCTCCTATTGCTATCCACTTTATAGCATTTTAAATCTGAATACATAATCCCATTATAATTATCTTTCACCTTAATCATTTTTTAGATGATAGGATTTACATTTTTATTTATATTATAGATTATATAAATTGAATGCATCTCTATCACTCATTTTCTTATGTCAGAGGATATGTGTACATTTCTATTTATATTACACATTATCTTTACTTTTCTATAACTCTTGGTAATATTTTCTTACGACATAGGTTCAATCAAAACTATGGATGGAGGTGAAAATGTGAAAAGAAAATCTGGATGGCAGATAATTCTATGATTTTGTCTTTATTAACACACTGCAAATTTTGAGATATTTTCTCTAATGACTACTAATTGGATTTCTACAATGTAATTTATTGTGTTATTGTTGATATGCTCTTATGTTGTTCTAGTTTTATACATATTTTTAGTTGTACATGCACTATTGTTGGGATATTTTGATTTTTTTTTCATTCCTACCTAGATTATATAAAAAAATTATAGGAATTTGACATCAGTGAGAGGTTTGTAGAGAACCTTGTATTGTAAGAAAACAATTCAAGTAAAGTCTTATAAGACTTTATTTTGGCAATGACCCACTAGGCATTAAATGTCTTGCTATTTATTGTTCATTCCATTCTTATTATATTTTATGTAAATTTGTTAATTTTTGTATATATTTTGACAAATTATTATATATCCAATTGCAAGTTAGTTATTTCTTTCATTTATTAATTATATTTGTTGAACAAGTTTGTAATGAGGTGAAAATTGAATTATTCAACAACCTATCAATAATACATTGTAAATAAATGAGAACCATGTTAAGAGAACAATTTATTGTACTATGTCTTCATCAACTATCGGGCATAATAGTATAATTTAGTGGCTTTGTTTGTAATGTGTGCAACTACATGCATCGTTAAGCTATTTGATTTATATAAAATGGAGCTCCATAAAAGAGAACCTTTTATATGTGAGGCTAGTTAAAATTGAACCTTGAATATATACAAGTTAAAAATTAAATTATAATACATAATGTATGCATGATAATCATTATGTATGTTGCTACATTGTGTTGGTAAGTGAAGTGACACAAATATATCTAAATACATCATGATGCCACAATTCATCATTGTATGGGCATAGAAAAAATAAAATTTCTAATTCAAAATTGAACCTTCAATATATACATTTTATAAAACATACTCTCAACAATTGTGGTTTATATATATACACACACACGTGTGTGTGTGTGTATACATGCTTGTATCTATTCATAAATATATTATATATGAATAAATATAAATATATGCATATATGTATATATGTACACACACATATATGTGTGTTTATACATATATACATATATATACACACACATATGTATACATGTATATGTATTTTTTATGTATATGTATACACACACACACACACACACACACACACACACACACACACACACACACACACACACACACACACACACATATATATATAACTTTGGATTATACATAATGCTTCTTAATCTTCATGGTTGCATGTAAGAAACTTATAAAACAAATTGCACACAATCTTTCACTGAAACAAATTTGAATAATAGATTTCACAACAGTCAATAGGGTGTGTGTGTGTATGTTGGAAAATTGAAACACTTGAAAAAAGTTTTAAACAAAATACTTGGATAGAATGATATATTTTATTTTACATAACAAATTCCCAAAACTCTATTAAATTCATCAAAACTTACATATACTATTAGACATACTAATCAATTATCCATAAAGCTAGGTAAAGGAGTTGGTTGTTCATCTTGTGTAGTAGTAGAGTCATTTCCAAGTGGATTTTAAGTGATTGGTTGTGGAACATTTTGTAGGCTACTAGCTATATGAGAAAGCAAACCTTGGTTTTCCTTTGCATTTAACTATAACTATTTTGGGCAACGAGGGGAAAAACCAACTTGTAGATTTCTTAGAGCTACAAGTTCTAGGGACAATATTTTAAAATGTCCATTAAAATGGGATGTTGGGGTGGTAGAGGGGATAGTGTTGAACTCATATATCTATCTTTGTATGCTTGATCTACCTTCCTTTGAGTTTTCTTTAGTTGTCAAGAAATCTTCATATTCTCCCATTTAGCCTCCTTCACTCATGGTAACATGCAATTATCTACCATTTTTTATTTTCTTAGTTGCTTCTCCAACCTTATTTATGTCTTCTCTTCCCTGTTTTCTTCTCATTCTACTTTCCTCTCTCTCTCATTTTCTCCCTTTTCCTATTTTTTTGTGGTTCTTCCATTCCTATTTTTTGTCTCTTTTTTGTTAAGCATATCAGTGTACATGCATCTAATGTTAAAAATTTAGATTTTCTACTTAGGTGAACCACCCTAGTCTAACCTGTTTGTGATGTTGAACACCCTTTTACATTGGAATCCTTATAAATCAATTGAGTGACCTTGTATGCAACTCATCATCTTGTCTGCATGACACAAAGTTAACATCTTGTTAACTTGTAGCATTGTCATCTTCAATGTCTAACCCATTCTCTACATCCCAATTTTTTGCATTTGTAAAGTAGTGAATCACCTTTGTTGGGTCATGTTTTTTTGTTGATAGAATAAAAATACCAACATCCACTTGACTAAAATTTGGTGGGACTACCCCTTAGTTTGTAGCTACTTCTTTCAACCGCTCTAGTTGGCCTGTTTTTGTGCTAAAACTTAGACCTTCTCCACTATCTGTAGAAAAAATTGATATAATTTATTGACCATTAGCTATTTGGCTATGTACAGCCTCATTTTAACCTCTTTCAATAATAAAAATTTGAATTTCTTGCAATTTAATATCAAGAAAGTGTGCATTCCTCTTATAAATTATTTGTTGCATTTATGGCATGATCAACATTGTATGTTTGGTGAATTAATATTACTATTTCATGGAGTCACTTTTTCTCCAATGTTGTTTAATTCCTCTTCAACTATGAAGGCCTCACTAGTTATTGTAAGTATGAGCTAGCCTAGTGGTGTTGCCATTAATGTTGCCATTGATGTCAACACAGTTCAATGTGTTGGAGATTGTACATGTATAGCTGATATGTTGTTGAGGCATTGTGAGTACATGGATCTATCTTTATAGTGTTGTAGATGTGTTGGCTTGATAATTTTCCAAGTGCTTTTGAGAAAATTAATGAAGAAGAGAAGTCAAAATGATGAAAGTGTTTAGAATGTGCTCTGGTATGTGCTTTGCATTTCTCCTATGTTGATCTTATGCTTATGCGGATCTGAAGGTTTGATAATGGTGATTTAGTGGTGATATTTATTGAGTTTTAGCTTCTGGCTTGATGGTACATGAAAGCTACATTCACCAGTATGTGAACTGTTCTGGCAGAGTTGGTCTTCTATAGACTAGCAGAAATATTGTTGCTTTGCAGTCCTCCTTTGTTTCATTTCAAATCTTGCGGATCTGGAATATGTCTTGCAAAGGCCTTTTCTATGCTCTAGAAAAGAGGTTTGAAGTTTAGTGATTTGAAAGTCATGTTTCAGTATTTTAGTGTGAGTTTATATAGTCTAAATGGACTAGTGAAAGGTGTTTAGTGATTGAAGTTTGTTGTTTTTTTGTGGATGTATCTGGAAGATTCTAAGATGTATTCTCATGCATAAGGAAATGTGTTGTGGCATCCGCATGTCATCTTCTTGTGGGGAAGTGTGTACATCAATGTTCTTTTGTTTTTCCATTAGGTTTGGCTGACCTAGTTTTTACACTTCATTCAAAGAATAGAATTAAATTGAGGAAGTGTGTGGTTGATCTGAGATATTATTTTTGGTCTTGGTTAAATATTTTATTGGTCCACTCTCATTCCTTTCCACTATGGGAATGTTGAGTCACCAACCTATTTTTGAATTTATGAAATGAGGTAATTGTGGCCGACCTTGGAAAATGTTTCTAAGGTTAAGGATGGTATAAAATAAAGTCAAATTATGAAGATTTGTATGACAATGTGATGCAAAGCGACGAAAGTGAACCACAAATCATAAGAGAAGAAGTGTGTGTGTGAGTGAGTTTAGATAATAGTTCTTCATTGTGTTGAAGGAAGTGAACTAAAGGTTTCTACAATCCTACGAATGTGTGTTAATTGTTGTGGTGGATCTTTTGTTCTCTTTTGTATCTGTAGGAAGTGAGCCTCCTTGTTGGACAGTGAGTCCTTTCTGTAGGCAATGAGCCTTTATATTTGGACAGTGAGTCCTCTTTTGGGTAGTGAGCCTTTGTATTCAGTTTATAATCTTTATATTGTGTGTTAACCCTCACCGTGGTTTTTTCCCTCTTTAGGTTCTCTATGTAAAAATATGGTGTTCATTGTGTTGATTTACTTTTTGTTATTTGTGTTTCGTCCTCTTACTTAATAACAAAATAGTGTGGTTGTGGAATTAATAAATATTGAAGTTTTAAGTATGAATTCTATGACAGCTAATTCACCTCCCCTCTTAGTTGTCCTGTTCATGTTTAACAATTGGTATTAGAGCCTTGGTTCCTTGGGTACAGAGCTTAACTACTTAAGGAATATTTGATGGCGCATAAGTTGGTGATCCCTATGTTCGATGGAACTGACTACAATGACTAGAAGGGATATATGAAAGGATATATTATCTCTTTTGGTTTCAAGACCTGGAAGGCTATTGAGACAAAGTATACACCCCCATCTAGTGGTCTTACTACTGCAAATGAGATCTCTACTTATGAATAAAATGACAAGGCGAAGTATACTATTTGCAGTGGCTTTTCTAAAATTGAGCGAGCTAGGGTTCTTTCTTTGGATACTGCATATGAGGTCTGGAAGAAGTAGGAAGACATGTATGAAGGAAATGAAAGAGTGAAACTGACAAAGAAGTTGGTGGCATAACACAGATTTGTAAATCTGAAAAATGGAAGAAGGTGAAGAATTTACAAGTTTCTTTCAGAGGGTTGAACTGACTACAAATGTAGTTAGAAATCAAGGAGGAAAACTATCAAATGAAGATATAATTGAGAAGATCTTGATCACCCTATCAGATTGCTATAGCGATAAGATCTCAGTTATTGAAGAAGTGTATGATCCTAAGAAGTACACATTGGAACAATTGTTTAGCACCTTGCAAGCATTTGAGATGAGAAAGTTCCAGAAAGAAGACAAGATGGAAGAAAATACAAAAATGGCATTTAAGGAAATGAAGATTGAAGAGGAACTGGAGAGTATAAAGGTTTGTTTCCCTTTAAATATTTTAGTTGTGGTAACATTGGTCATTATGCTTCAATATTTCTAAATAGAGTTTTCCACAAGAAGAATGAGGATTATAAGGATAAGGATAGAAAGGATAAGAGATATAAGAAGTTGTACTATGTTAAAGAAGAAGCAAGAATTTCTGATGATGAATCTGAGAATGAGGTTGATGATAGTGAATGCTTGTTCTTAGATTTGGAAAGTAAATTTGTATCCACTAGCCCTAGAAAATGTGTAAGCAAGAAGGCTCTCGAGAATAAGAGAAATAGGATGGAAGGTACTTTGGTTACCGCTTTTCATGCAAGACAGGATGAAGACTACTGGGTAATTGATAGTGGATGTTCTAATCACATGACCAGAGATAAGAGTAAATTCACTAAACTTAAGAAATATGATGGTCATTTAGTTATGTTTGGTGATGATTCAAGAGCTAAGATCTATGGGAAGGGTTCAATTAGTTTTGATGGAGTGCACAGTACTGATGATGTATATTATGTGAAGGGTTTGAGGTATAACCTTCTAAGTGTTGGTTAGATGTGTAGCAATGGTTTCAAACTTGTGTTTTAGAACAATACCTGTGAAATTAGAAAAGTATCCAGAAATGAAGATATGATTGTTGCTAGAAGAAGAACTCATGGAAACATATATCTGCTGAAGGGAGTTGATGGTCATTGTCTTGTATCTCAAATCAGTGAAAGTTGGTTATGGCACCGGAGGATGGGACATGTAAATTTTGATAACCTAGTCAAGATCAGTGCAAAGGATATTGTTTGAGGATTGCCTAGAATCACAAGACCTACTAATGCTATCTATAGAAGTTGTCAATTAGGGAAATAGACTAGATGCATCTTTAAGGGAAAAGATCATTCTACTACTAGAATGTTGGAGTTAGTTCATAACGATCTCTGTGGTCTGACTAGAACTGGAAGCTTGAATGGTGACAGATATTTCATGTTGCTTATTGATCTAGCTATACTCAAATTACATGGGTTTCTTTTCTCAGTGAAAAGACTCGAGCTCTGGTTAGGTTTAAGGTATTCAAAGCAAGAGTGGAAAATGAAGTAAATTTGAAAATCAAGTGTTTGAGATGTGATAGAGGTGGAGAATTCACTTCTAGTGAATTTAATGCATTTTGTGAACAGCATGGCATAAGACAATTTTCTACTTCGAGAACTCCTTAGTAGAATGGAGTGGTTGAAAGGAAAAATAGGACTATACAGGAAGCTGCTAGAACTATGATGAAAGAATCAAATGTATCAGATGTGTACTAGAGAGAGGTGATACATACTATTGTTTATGTTCTTAATAGAGTTTAGATTAGATACAACAACACAAAGACTCCTTTTGAGTTGTGAACTAGTAAGACTCCTACTATGAAGTATTTCAAGGTATTTGGAAGTAGATGCTATATCAAAAGAGATGATGAAAACCTTGGAAATTTTTATGCTAGATGTGATGAAGGAATCTTTCTTGGATACTCTACTACTAGAAAAGCTTACAAATGCTTCAACAAAATATTGAGAAATATTATTGAAAGTGCTAATGTGAAATTTTATGAAGACATACACAAAACTATTGAGATAGTGAAGTTGAACCTGATGATCCTATCTGTGGACATGTACCTAAGAAAAAAAAAAGGAGAAATAAGAAGAGAAAGAAGAACAAGTAGAAGAAGAAGAAGAAGAAGAGAATGAACTAGAACCTACCGTTAGGACTCCCAAGTATGTATAGAAGAATCATCTAGAGGATTAGATAATTGGAGATAAAAGTGAAGGTGTGAAGACTAGAAGCAGAGTTACAACTGAGGTTAATTTTTATCTATTATCTAAAATTGAACCCAAATTTGTAAGTGAAGCATGTGAAGATGAGAGTTGCATGAGAGCTATGAAAGAAGAGTTGTAGTAGATAGAAAAGAATCAGACATGGGAACTAGTCCCTAGGCAAGTGAATAAAAATGTGATTGGCTTGAAATGGGTGTTCTGGAATAAGCTGAATGAAAGTGGAGAAGTTGTAAGAAATAAGGAAAGATTGGTATGCAAAGGATATTCACAAGTTGAAGGTATAGATTTTGAAGAAACGTTTTCCCATGTGGCCAGAATGGAAGCTATTAGGATGTTTTTGGCATTTTCTACCCACAAGGACTTCAAAGTGTATCAGATGGATGTTAACTCAGCATTTCTGAATGGTGAATCAGAGGAAGAGGTGTACATGGAGCAACCTGAAGGGTTTCAGTTATCTGACAAACCAGATATGGTTTGTAAGTTGAAGAAGGAATTGTATGGATTGAAGCAAGCTCTCAGAGCTTGGTATGCAAGATTGGACAAATACCTGAAAAAGAAAGGATTTAGCAAAGGTTCTGTTGACAACAATCTTTACTTCAAAGTGCAAGGTAACAAAATGTTGATAGTGGTCGTTTATATTGATGATATCATTTTTGGTGGAAATGAAGGCATGTGTAAAAAATTTACTAAAGAGATGCAAAAACAATTTGAGATGTGTATGATTGGTGAATTGAATTTCTTCCTTAGTCTACAAGTGAATCAAACTGATAAAGGGATATTCATTTCACAATGTAAGTATGTAAAAGAACTGTTGAAGAAGTTTGGGATGGATGATTCCAAACCAGTTTGTACTCCTATGGTAACCAAATGTAAACTAAGCAAAGATGATGAATCTGCTAAGACCGATCAAAGAAAATCCGGATCTATGATTGGTGGACTGTTGTATCTTACTGCTACTAGACTAGATAGTATGCGTGCAGTATTTTTAGTTGCAAAATTCCAAGCAGGTCCCAGAGAAGCACATGTTACAACTGTGAAAAGGATATTTAGATACCTTAAAGGTACACCGGATTATGGACTATGGTACCCTAAGAGTGATGATTTCACCTTGAGTGCTTATACAGATGTTGATTGGGCTGGAGTTGGCAAAAGATTAGTTTCATGGTTGAGTGAAAAGCATGACTCACAATTAGAAATATAGTTCTTGATATGCCTTTTTAATTTTAAAAAAAAAAATAAGGGTATTGAATCCCATTGCACTTATAACTTCTACAAGTTATCATAAAAGGATGTCATAATATAGGGACTTATCCTTATATTTGTATTTATGTCCACCCCCTCTATAGTTTGAATGGTCCAATCAAGATTCCTTTTATGAAAACCCACCTAACATGACCTCTTTGGCATCCCATCTTTGAATGGGTAAGACCTATAATGAATGATTTGAGCCACAAGGGATTTGAGTTGATAAAATTGAATTATATGGCCAATATCATCCATGTTCTTGCACTATTAGATAATTTCAACCACCTCCTCCTTGTTTTAAATGGTTCATGGCTCCCTCCATTTGGTGTTGGTAGCACCATGCAATCATGACCTCAAACTACTAGGAGACATTCCCCACTTCTTTGTTGCAACCCTTATGAAAATTTTCTTGTCATCAATATTTTTCAATGCACTTTGGATGTCATCATGTGACCAATCAATTTTGCAACCATTTGATGACCCTAGGTGCATGTCATCTATTTGATTAGTGTCAATAGTTGGTTCCATACCTAAATTGTGTGTTGAAGGGTTTGCACATTCCTCAACAACATCTTGTTATTTGGTCATTGGTGTATCTTTCTCACTAGATTAAGAAAATTTTAACTTCACTCCACAAGTCACTTTAATTATGTGCCTTCTAGATGTTATCTTTCCATTTTTACCTCCTACAATATTTTTCAATGAACCTACACCTCAAGCAAAGAATAACAATACTTGTAGCATTGTTAAGACACAATCTACAATATAAATATAAATATAAACATATATGGCAGACAACAAAATATTATTGAATTATAACAATTGTTGAGGAACATAATGGCATAAGCAGTTATACTTGTTAATAGTGGACAACAGTTTAATAGTAGGATATATGCGTTCAAACTATAAATGTTATATGTGAGAGACTTGCATTCTAAAAAATGATTGGGGTAAAAATAAATGTGTACTCAAGCTACAAATATTATATTGGAAACTAATAGAAGTGTGATCCATTCCAACACAAATCCATAACATGGAGTTTGTAACAAAAAAATAGGACAACGTGAACCTTTAATAACTTAATTTGGTTATATATATAGTAGAAACCCCTATTATATACTCCCTATCAATAATATATATAAATGAATAAATAAAACCTTGTATAGATGAAAATATATATATATGATAATGAATATGTATAGTTCTATATTCAAATGGTAATCAAAACAAGGCAAATATACACAATTTCATGAATATAAACATGAGTTTTCTGAATCAAACCTGTAACAAAGGAGAACCCTAAATTTATAATATTGGTTAAAATTGGAACCCTATAAAGTAAACATGAATATACAAGTTATAAATCAAACCATCAATATATATATATATACATACATATAGTGATTATGTATGTTGCTCATTTTGGTTTTTAAGCAAAAGGACACAAATATAGGTAAAATTTATATTTTTGCATGACATTGAATCATTGAACTATCATATTATTCACTATTGAAATAAAAATACAAATAAAAAAATAGGACACCATGAACCTTTAATGACTTAATTTGATTATATAAATTCTCATATATATAGGGATTTATTTATCTATTTGTATATGTTATTGACATACATTATATATTAAACATGCATTTACCTAAAAAAAATACAAACTTTTAACTATGAAAACCTTAATATAATAATTATATATATATATATATATATATATATATATATATATATATATATATATATATATATATATATATATATATATCAGTTTGTATGTATGTAGGAAATTTAGAAAGTAAGATACGTTGATAAGGTGATAAAAAATATGGTTTTATGTCATATTTCTATGTATGAATGTGGTTTACAAATATCATATTTGTAGGTAACATAGATAGGTAGTACCAAACTAAAGAGTTATGGATAGTTCAAGGACATGCACAAGATGCTTGGGGATGCTTTGTATATTACAGAGGATAATAATTGTGCACCTGGATGAAATTGATAGCTTACTTCCTTGTGAAAATGATGCTACATAATTTCACTCTTATGATTGAATCAAATATGAAACGGAAATACACTCAATTTGGTTGTTGAGTTTGAAATTGAATTAATTTAACTTGTATTCAATCATATGAATTTGTAGTTGTGATTTTTGTATAAAATCTATGATGACATGATTGAATTATGAATTATATTTTGTTTGATGTCTAGTGGGGTAGTCTTACACCATTTATTGTTAATGCAGGTACTTATAGTAGATGGAGTTGACTCAAGTGGATGTGAGAGCAAGTATGGGAGAATGTATATTTGATATCCCATCAAGTTGATTAATGTGTTTATTTAGATGAATGTAAGCCTTTGATTAAATATCAACTTGGATGAGAATCCATGATCCATGCTTCCATCTTCGTTCCTTTTTGGCCATTTATTAGCTTTTTTAATCTCAACCCTTCATTTTTCATTTGCTTTCCTATAAATAGATCACTATTTGGAGACAAATGGATCCATCTTTTTTAGAGAAAACTCATGTTATTGAAATCATTCACACTCACACTCATATTTAGCACTTCATTTAGTGTCATTTTAGCTTAATTACATGCATTAATTAGCTTAGCTTCCGTTAATGGAATCCATGGTAACATAGATGCATACATTTAGCTTATTTGTTAATTAGGGTTTGAATCTTTTAGCTTAGAATCCATCTAGATTAGTTTTGCATACGTCTACATCAATCATCAGGTTAGTTTAGCATCATGTTGGTTTAGAATTTAAATAATGTTTCAACACACATCTTTCATCGGTTTCATCTATTCTCTTCAATAGAATCAATCAAAACAAGCTCATTATCCAAAGGATTGGGAAAGGGTCACCATTCCACATCAATGCGACACCACTCCCCCAATAAGATAAGTTTCAATGTCTTAGATTAGAGGTTTTTCAAGCTTTCATTATTTAGAATGTTAGTTTTAATGGCTTCTTTTGTATTTGTTTACAGTGAATGATCTTATTGGGAATGATGCTTAGTGGGTTAAATATGCCTCAAATTTGTATGGATCATTTGTAGTTAACCTATACTATGTCATTGGTCACAAAAGGAAATAAAAATCCATGGTTTTCATAAGTTACCTAATAATTTTTCTCAAGATATGTTAATTTATTGTAATAAACTCTTTACATATCTTCCCAAAATAATCTATCTAAGACACAAATTTCTTTAGAATTACAAGAAATTTTATATTGATCTATGACAAAACTACAATGGATTATATACTTCTTTGAATAATTTGTATCTAACAATTTTTTTTAACATGGTTATGTTTGATTTGAATATGTAAAAGATTTCACATCATTTAAAAATTCTCAACATACATAAGTAGGAATAGATATGTAATTCTTGCTTGGAAAAAAAACTATGAAGTTCAATCAATAGAGATATTTAATCTAATGCAAATTTTCCCAACAAGTTATACACTAAAAATAATATTAAGACTATAAACAAAATATATACAATAACTTATTAATCTTTGAATAGCACATAAAGGACAACTTTATTTCTCTATGTGATAATTTATTGTAGGCTCCATTCAACAATATCTCTACCTAGAAGTTATAGCTTCAACCAAAGTAATAGTTGGTGATAAACCATCATGATTTTTTTGGCTCATAGGATGTGTCCTTTGGAGGCTTTGTGGGTATTGTGAGTAAACATCATTTGTTCAGTATCCTATTTGTTATAATTGTTTTTACATTTATATAGAGAGATGGAGTCTCATTAGTTCAAGCTAGCTTTGTATCTTTGAAATATTTGATTCATTAATATCTTATTTGTTGTTGAGTTTTTATTTACATTAAAATATAAAAGAAAAATATGTAAAAATGAAGCCACAAAATTTAATTTACATTATCACACAAAATTGCATGCTAAAAGATGTTGTGCTTGCATTGATCATATGATGAGTATTTAAAAAAATTGAGCAAACTGAATTCTAAAATTGGAGGGAAAAGGTTTGTTCAAAATTCATAACAACCTTTGAGAGATAACTACCTCTCTAACTACCAAATCACCACCTAAGCAAGATTAACCTATAAGTGTAAAATAAGTTCCATAAATAAGGGTAAAATAAAAGTTTACACCAACACCCCCCCTTAAGAATAACTTATGCATTCTTTTGTCCATAGTCACTTGGTGCAAGAACAAGTCCAAGAAGCTAGGACAATAAGCCATATTCAAGATAGCGATTCTTTATCCCTTGTTTCCAAGATAAATAGTTCTTTGAAGTTAGTTTGACAATAGAAGGATAGAAGTGAAAATAAAAAGGCATGATGAATCCCCCACCCCCTAAAAAAATTAAAAAAATAGAAATTAAATTAAAATTAAAATTAAAAAATGGAACTTTATCTTGTTCATAATTACAAAATACTTGTATAATTCGCCCAAGAATAATGCATAAAATAAAGGGCACTCTATAAGTTGAGTGTACGGGCATGAGCAACCTCTCATATTTATCTCAATTACTCTTCTCGAATTGAAAATGTAGAAGGTGGTGTGGAAGTATACAAGACACAACACAAAGGACATCCCCCCTTGATTTAATTTTATGTCCCCCTTGAATTGTGGCATTTTATATTTTTATTTCATAGATTTTAACCAATTTGGGATAAAAAAAGGTACTTTATAGAAATAGTGTAAAATCGTTCCCAATAGATTAGGCTCGAAAAAATAAGCACTTTTGCAAAAAACAACACAATTTTGAGCCATTGATTAAAAGTTACAATGCTTTTAATTTTTTAACCCTTTATAAAATTAGCATGTAGAAAATATTAAATTTTGAGGCTCCCCCTATCCTTTTTTCTGACACGGGCCCTAGTGAGTTTCTGACCTCAACAATTTCACCTTTTTGTTGAGGAATAGTGCACCTTGTTGCTGAAATAAAATTCACACTTCCTTAGTTGTCACAATGTTTGCTACTTTGCACGCCTTTTGTTGCTTGTTGCTTGAAGTTGAAATAATATTTCAATAATGAATTTGTAGAGATTAAAACAAAGATATTGTAGCAAATTTGGAGAGATTACAGCAAATATTTACAAGATCACAACAAAAAGATTACAATGAATTTGCATAGATTTAAAGCATAATAAAAAACACAAACAACACCAAAGAAAGTCAAATTTATTTTGAACCATGCTAATATTTACAATGATTGACCAAAGCTTTACAAATATAGCTCAAATTTCACCAACAATGCAATTCGGTTAACCTACAAATGTAAAATAAATTCTTAAATAAGGGTAAAACAATATTTTTACACAGTAAAATATTGTGTTTTAATATTAAATATTTTTAATTTTATTTTAAGAGTAATAGAGTTTATATATTTAACAATATTTAAAAAAATAAAATAGTTCATTCAAGATTTTACAAATATTAAAATTTAATTATTAAGATATTTTTTTTGGAATACATAATTATATATTTTACCATTTATTTTTAAGATGATATAAATTTTTATAATCTAATTATAATAAATTATAATAAATAATTAAAATAAAGATATTAGATTTTTTCTATTGTGTATTCACTTTGTTAGTGTAAATAAGGTCATTGCATTACTAGTTAGTTAATATCACTTACTAGGTTGATCTATTCATATTTACTTAAGTTCACTTAGAAGTATTTTAGAGTTTTGTCTCACCTCATTGGTTGAGACACACGTATTCACTTTGCATGCACACTTTCCACTCACTAAAACACTTGTCAAGCGAGCTAACAAGTGTTCCATCATTGGAGGAGTAGTTAGTCATTGTATTCAACTTGCCCACCTTCACCACCTTGCCTATATATGTAAGGATACTTTGTATATTATAATCAACTCTTTGATAATATCAATTAGGCTTATTATATGCATGTAATTTATGGATGTTTATTTCTGGTTTTTACTTTATGAACTTGGAAATCATAATAGGAAAAACTACTTAGATTTGAAGAAGAGATGGATGATTGGTAAGGTTAACTATTTCTAACTATTTTTTATATTTAAAATTTTAAAAATCAATTATATTTTTTTCTTAATGAAACTAGCTTAAGGGAGTCATACTCTATATATCAAATTTTTAAATCTTCAAAAAATACATATTTGGGCATCTCCATTAGAGAGTGAAAACTATAGCAATAGTATCTAATGAAAACATACAACATTTAATAATAAATTTATAATATGTTATACTAATTAACAAAAGTAGCCTATCCCTAGACCTTGGTAGAGGTCTCACCTTCTTCTGCAACGCCACCCTTTGAGTTTGAGCTATTAGACACTAATGCAATTTAGGCCAATCAACTTTCAACATAGAGGAAATACTGACAACTAGATTTAAGAATTCAATACCCCTTACAACATCATCCAAAATCTTTTTGAGATTATAGCACCGTTAAGGTTTGGTGGTCAAGAATACAATTGTTCGGATATCCTCTTTATCTTCCCTTGCATCCAAAATAACTTTTACAAGCATGAAGGAGATGTTTTTATTTATCTTGTATTTGTGGGGGTGGGAAAGAAAAACGTCTCTGAACACTAGCATTATTGCATGCAACATAACCACATAATTTGTCTCAAACACCTTCTTCAACCTAAAATCTAACAACTTGTCTCTAAAATCTATCTAATGCTTTTTTGCTTTGAGTTGGTATCCATTATGTGAGAAGTGAGATGCAACTTAAACAACCAATTTATGGCTCCATTTCTTCCATATAACAACTAGGAGTGCAAATCCATAAATTTTGCCTCCATTTCACACTCTTTTGGTTGTATGATTTTTTACTCTAAGAAAGCACAACTTCTCAACTTATTAAGACATTATTATATTATTTTAATTTGAGTGAGATAGGAAGGATGGGAGATAAAAGTCTACATATTTCCACATGCCAAGAGATGTAGTGAAACAATAGTCCTTAATCATCTCAATCACCGCATTTTCTAGTCTATTTAGAGCTCTGTTCACTTAATGAAACACATAGTTGAGTTTGTAATCTTTATAAGTGTTCAATATTTCACTGCATTGATTTGGTAAATTATTAAGTTTTCAGTTGTAGGTTTAACATCTTCATAGGGTGCTGATTGTGGTTAGCAAATCCCCTACAACATCCATTTTTTTGATATTTAAATTTTTTCTCATGTGTAGTCCAAATAAAGCATCATGGAATTATACTTTATTATTAGTGTGAGCCTAGTGTTTATCCTAGCCTAAAGGTGCAAAATAACTATTATGCAATAAAGAAAAACACAAAGAACACTTCAAAGATTAGCCTAAGGAATGATAACACAAAGAAAGAAGATGAAAATGAAATGAAGATAAACTTGATTATACCTTCTTTATGCTGCAATCCCTTGGTTGGCCCTTGATATTTGAATGTGTGTATGCTCCTTGGATGGCTATGAAAATGGTGTATGCAAAATGAACAATATGATAAATGCTAATGCTATTGACTAAGTGGCTTGAATAAATGGCTAAGATAATGTTTGCAAATTGAGTAATCAAATTGATAGCATAAGGGTGCAAATGGCTAAGTGTTCTAAAATGTATTAAAAGAGGGGGGTATTTATAGAAGAATTTGAATTCTCTAGAGAATTCAACGGTTGACATTAAGCCACCAAGGCCAAGATGAAGGGTTGTAGTGAGTTGAGGACTCACAAGCCCTCACATCTTGATATGTGGAATGTGAAGTGGCCAAAGATGTGATGAGGTGTAGGTGATGTGGAAGAAGGAAATGTGATGGAGGTACTTGAAAGTATCTTGATGTGACCTCTCAATGATCACATGGGGAAGAGAAAATTTCTTAGAGGAATAAAAGTGAATTTTAAATTCACAATGATTGGAAGAATCTAGTGGATAAGACAAGGTTCCCAAAAGGTGGGATTTTGACACATGTACTGGGTGATGTGACAAGTCAAAGGGTTCTAGAACTTGCATGGGGATAAAGTGAACCTTGGAAGGATAAATGTGAATTAAAAACTCACATGGGGAAGAGAGAAACCTAGGGTGAATAAATATGAATTAAAAATTCACATGGAGAAGACAAAAAGGAATTAAAAATTCTTTGGGGGATGAGGAGAGTTGACTAAAATGCTAATTGGATTAGCTAATCATTGATTAGAAGATAGTTAGGGGTTAATGAGGATTAGAAGCCAACTTGCAAAAATTGGAGGATGTGACACATCTTAATTAAGGATTAGGCATGTGCACATCTCTAATGATGAGATTAGAGGGTTGATTAAGATTAAGAAAAAGATGTGACATGTGAAGAATTAAATAAATGTCATTTATTTAATTCATTTGATGAAAAAGAGAGTAAAAGGGGGTATAGTATTTAATTATTAACCGAATACCTTAGGTGTAGTACCCCTCCGTTTATGCTATGCTTTCTGTTGATACTTTCTTATGTTGTTAGACTTATGTTGTTTTGTTGGATATTTGGATCGCCGATTTTGAGCGATGATGGATTATTGTGTGACTTGATGATACTTTGTATGATGTTTATTGTTTTTAGACATGACATGATTTAGAGTAGATGATTATTTTCAGTTGTTTATGGATATGCATATGCTTATGATGGACTAACATGTATTGAGTCAGTCTTCTGTGAGTGTATTAGTGTGGAGAACAGAATCGCATCACTCGCTTGCGAGTGCCCTGTGATATCTGTGACTTTCTCCGCACGGTGTGTCTATTTACTGCTTTATATTTATATATATATGCATGTACATTGTTTGCTGGGTTGCAGGATTTGCAGGTACATGACACCGACTCCACCTGTGTAATCAGGTCTGAGCGTGTCAAGACTCAACGGAATTGTTGAAAGGGAGATAGTAGTTAGGTTAATCATAGTCCGGTCTTTAACCCTAGACTTAGTACAAGGTCAGTTTTTCAGTTTTGAGTTGTAAGTTGTGATGTGTTTCTGATGGTTAAAATTATTTCAAAAAGGTAAATTGCTTATGTTTAATATTGGTTATTGTATTTTGTTTATTGTGATTAAAATTAATATTTAAATATAATTGAAATTTATTTATTTAATTATTTAATACATTAGTTAGTTTAATTAATTAAATAGTTAATCTTTAAAAGGATTTAACTATTTAATTAAATTAATTAATTAATCAGATTAAATTATTAAATGCATAAATTATATTGTGTTTAAATAGATTAGAAAATTAAAAATAAATAAATAAATTGAAATAATTTGCATGTAAAATAAAATTGTGTTTGAAAATTAATTGTTTGTATTTAAAAGTAAAATACATGCAAATTAATTTGTAAAAGTTTAAATTAAATAAAATTAATTAAATTGCATGTGTTTGAAAGAAAATTGATTTCAATTTTAAAATTTAAATAAATTAATTTGCATGCAAGTTTTGAAAGGCAAAAACTGCCGAGAGGTGGAGAAGATATTTTCTCAACAACCTCTCGACATGTGTGTGAGTGCCATAATTGCAAAAAGTTTGTTGAAAACTTTCACGGAGGTTATTGAGGATCTCGGGGATATTGCACGGGGTTATTCTGTTGCCTCGGGGTTATTTTTTTTTCTGGACTGGCAAAAATTATTCTTCTCTGTGTAAAATCTTGGAATTCTTAAGATTTGTTACCTCTCTGGGGTTGTTATATCATTGTGGAATTTATCTTGCTTGGGAGATTTGTTGGTTGGTAATCTTGTGGTTCACGGGATTTTCTTGAAGAGCTACAGGGATTTACTTTCTTCAGACAAAAAGGATACATCCTTCAGGCAGCTATTTTTAACAGGTATTATTCTTGTGATATTGGTTTCTTGATTTATTTACAAAGAGAATCTGTTGTAAATTTTCATCATCTTGATAATTGATTTGAGGAGAGTTTTATGTTGGTATTTGAAAAGAAAACTGCCTGTAAGAAAATTTTGAAAAAAAAAAATCCAGATTTAGAATTAGCAAAGGAAAGAATTCAAAATAATCTTTTATCTGAAAACCTTTGTAAAAATTTTTGGGAAACAAATTTGAGAAAATGACTATGGATTTAGAAATTGAAAACCCACATTGAGTATTTTTTTTTGGGAAAATCATTTTAAATCTGTGAGAGGAAACTTTTTATTTACAAATGCCCAGATTGAACATCAGGCTTTGTTTTTGTAAAATTTATATTTGTTATTAAACTCCCTGTACATGTGTTTTATTTTTTTTAAATTTTTTTTTTTTTCCAGTTGTTCTGTAAAATCGCCGTACGGGCGATAATAAAATTTGGGAATTCGTTATTTATTTATTCCTTATTGTTTAAAAAAAAATTTCGTATGAAATTATTACTGGGTTGTTATTTATCTTTAAAATAAAAATAAAAATCAAATCCTGTAGGCGTACGTTGTACGCCGAAACGCGGAAATGATTAAAAATCAGAAAACGCGGATTCAAAAATCCGCAAGAAATTTTAATGAGAATTTCTAACGAAATTTTTTGTTTATGTTAAAATAACAGTGGGTTCGGGGAGGGCCGAAACCCTCCCCTTCCCCCTTTTGAGGAGGCGCAGCTCCATGGCTGCGCACAGCAGCCTCTAGGGCTGCTGGGCGCGGCCAGGGCCGCGGCCTTACCAGGCCGCGGGCTGTGCCGGCTCTCATAAAAAAGTTAGACTTAGTTTATTTTTTTTATTATTATGTGAAGTTTGATTTATAATTTGGGTTTTTAAAATTCGAAGGTTTTAAGTTTTCATAATATATGATAATAATATATATTATATATATATATAATATATTCATATGTAATATAATATATATATTATATATATAATATATAATATTACATATATTAAATATTTATTAATTGTATTTCTTTAAAAACAAGCATTATGTTGAGATTAAAATATAAAGTTCAAGAATAGGGGAATAAAAAAAAAATATATGTTTATGTGAAAATATATTAAATGAGTCAATGTAGATTTGAGGGAAATTTTAGAATATATTTCTATAGTAAAATTGTAAAAGTTAAAAAAAATGGATTTAAAAGAAGTATTTGTCTTTTGAATTAATATGTGACTATGTTGATTTTAAATGAATGAATATGGATTTAGTATATCCAAAGTATAGCTGAGAATTTTCAATTGAATTAAATTGTTTAAATTTTCTTTGAAAAAGGGCAAAATGGGAAAATTAAGTCTTCCAGATCAACCGGGTTAAAAAGGGTGCTATTGTTTTCAAATTAATTTCTTTATGACCTGGGTTTGTGCAAGAATTGAAAAAAAACTGGTGTAATGTACTGTTTTGATTTGTTTAATATCGTGAGATGTGATTTGTGCATATGGCAAACCCTAGTTATGAAAACCTAGTATTCTTGTTATGTTTAGGGGAGTGGCTAGTCGTAAGGGCCGACACACAAAGTGGTGTCAGGGTAACTTACGATTAGTTAAGTAAGTCAGTGAAAACTAAAGAACATAGTAGATAGAATTAAAACATGTAATAAGATGCTTATGCCTCGTTTATGACTCATAAGCTTCTATAGTTATGAGTATAAGTCGAGAAGGCCTGGAATGGAAAATTGATGTCTCGTTTCCTTAAGAGGCATTCGATTTCCGCAAATGTATGCAATAGGGGCCGGGTTTCGTAGGAGGTTACCAGGGTAACCCAAGGATTGGGGGCCGGGACCTAGGAAGAAACACCAGGGTAACCATTGCATCGTTGTGATGACACTCCACCTAGAATAACAGTTAAAATTTGTGTTTGTGTTTCAAATCAAATGTCTAAATCTGGAAGCAATGTAACCAATAGTTTGTATGTACTAGTGTCTAGGGTTAGTAGATTTGGTCTAGGTAGCCTTATTACTATCTCCTAGCACGGGGGGTGGACCTACGGGTACCACATGGTTGGGTGGAACGTGCACCTTACTCCGTTGGGTCCCCAGTTTGTTCGTTGCATAGAGCGCTTCATGGATGGAGAGCTCGCACATGGATTTCTTCTATTTCTTCATCATTGTATATTGTAAAACTTGAAATGTAAAATCATCCCTCATTTGTATAAGAGGTGATCAATGTAATTGTAAAGTATTTGTTATTTGAACTATCTCATCAGATGGATGAGCAATGTAATATCTTATCAATGCAATGTATGGAAAAGTATTTGTACTTTAATATATCTTGAATGGAAATTTAAATTATATGCAATGTTTGATTTATGTTATGATTTTAAATTGGGAGCAATGCGAAGTACATTAGTCGCTTATGGAAAACTTAAAGTAGTGTAACGTCGATTAACCTAAGAATGTATGCAACTAATTAACATTATATTAATACTTTAAAAAAAAAATTATTACACTTTTATATCACTTTTGCAACATTCTTAGGTTATTTAGACGGGGCATTACATTAGGGATTTAGAAGAATTAAGGGTATTAATTATATAATAGCAATATTACATAATTAACGCGAATAAGGGGATATTTAAATGAAGAGGGGTAAATTTGGACCAATGTAAGTGTTCAAATTTAGCTATCTACATTTTTCCCCTCTTTGAGATGGTGCTACAAAGTAGCATCATTTTAAAGAATATTAAAACATAGAACCCAAAAGAAAATGATTAGATTGGAAAAGATTCCCCAGTCATTCAAAGGAGTGACTGGGAAGAAAGATGATGGGAGTGAAGATGAAGATTAGGGATGAAGGATGCCCCCTTGAGAGGACATGTGGGTTCAAGAGAACACAGGTGTGCTCTTGAAATGGATGAGATGATGAGAAGGTAGATGAAAAAGAGGATGCAAAGTGATGGGTAAGAGATGATGATAGGTAATGGGGAAGCACAAATGGATTGAAAAGCAAAGATGATGTTTCCCCAGTCAAGCTACAAGCCAAAATGGGTTGATGATGGATGGAGTGTTGTCGTTGAGGGAATGAGATATCTCAAGGCAACACAAAAGGATAGGGAGGATACATCCCAATGATGATGATGAAAGTGTTGTTGATGAGGGAAAGATACATCCCAAAACAACATGAGGGTAGGGAATGATACATTCCAATAAAAAGGGTTGTTGATGAGGGAAGGATACATCCCGAAACAACACCAAAGGGTAGGGAAGGATACATTCCAAGGATGAGGACGATGATGAGGATGATTGGATCGAGGCTTGTAACAAGGTTGGGGACAAGACCAATGATGTGATTAAATGATTTGTGTTAGATTGAATGGATGAGCATTGGATGGAGATGTGAGAAGGAAAAGATGCTTAGAATAACCAATCAATATTATTCTAAGAAGTTTGAAGAGATGATGATAAGAGATTGGATGGATAGGGGAGGGAGAGTGATGGAAGATGAATGGATGGGAGGGGATTTTGATATATGAGAGGATGGGGGATACACGCAAGATGATGGAATGGAAAATGAAATGCAATCCTAATATAATTTACCATCTTTGGAGCACTAATTTTTGCTATAGCATAAGACACTAGGCATCAGGGTATGAAGAACCAAGGCTAGTTAGTGTCTAATGCATAAGACAAACACAACAAACAAGAAGGCTATCCCAACACCCCAAAGTCATGAAGACCTTGGTCGGGCCAGGTATTGGGATAACCACAAGCATAAAAGGATGCCCCAGTGTAACACAAGACCTCAGGGATCTTGGTGGGTACTATGTGGGACAACCAAGAAGATAGAAACAAAAGAAAAGGATCAAGATATGCCCCTATGTTGACCCGTCAAAACACACCATGATATAATAGATCATGGCGGCCTTGACAAGTGATGATAGGGAGCTCAAATGATAAACAAAATCCAAAAGCATCAAAAGATCACAATCAAGTTCAAATGTCATTTTCCATAGGATCAAAAGGATGGATGGGGTTGATGAGGTCTGTTAGGAAGGATGCATCCTATTGAGACCAAAGATGGATACTAAACTAAAAGATCGATATGATGTGGGATACTCAAAGCTGATTAGATATGTTGATACAAGTGGAGCTTGTTTGTTAAGAACCAACTAAATAAGGGTTTAGCTTGACGA
>VDFB02038987.1:39411-106495 GCA_007258455.2 Sequoia sempervirens
ATACACCCAAAAACTTTAAAATACCTAGTGTGAGGCTTTCTTCCACTCCAAGCTTCTTCGGGAGTAACATTTGTGAGGGCTTTGGTGGGGATTCTATTCACAATATGTGCAACAAAAGAGACAGGAAATCCCCAAAATTTATTATGTAAACTTTTAAAATACAACATACAACTTGCCATTTCTAAAAGAGTTCTATTCATCCGTTCAACTACTCCATTTTGTTGAGGGGTATATGGAACTGTTCTTTGTACCTTAATACCATGTTTTTCACAAGATGATTCAAATGCATAATTGCAATATTCACCCCCATTGTTTGTCCTTAGGCATTTAATCCTTTTTCTACTTTGGTTTTCAACTAGTGCCTTAAACCTTTGAAATACCTCAAAGACTTCACTTTTCCTTTCAAGAAAATAAACCCATACTCGTCTACTATAATCATCAATAAAAGTGAGAAGGTACCTGGCACCTGAGATGGAAGGATATCCTGGTTGACATAAATCACTATGAATGACTTGTAGTGGATAACTTTCTCTCCATGCTTTTCCCGAATCAAAAGGATCTCGATGGTGTTTCCCTAACACACACCCTTCACATACACCTTCAAATGCTGAAATCTTTGTTAATCCTCTAACCATATTCTTTCTAACCATGTCTTGTAATTTTCTATAATTTGTATGTCCAAGTATAGCATGCCATAGTTTTGACATATAATCACTTTGAGTAACAAAAGCATGGGAGTGTGTGTATTCATCATCAACAAATCTAACAAATTTAAAGAGACTTTCTTTATGGTCAATTCTACCAATAAAAATAATACTTTTGGGGTCTTTTCTATCTCTTACAATAACTTGATTAGTAGTAACAACAAACTCATATCTAGCTTGAGCAATTCTATAAATTGAAATAAGATTCACCCTCAATCCTTCAACCAGTAAAATATTTTTCAAAGTTCCATTTGTTACATTGGCAGTTCCTGTTCCTAGAACTGATAGTTTCATTTTATTGCCAATAGTGATTTCTTGATTAGAATTCTTTCCTTCATGAAAATAAATAAATAAAGATCTATCTCTAGTCATGTGAAAAGATGCTCCTAAATCTAAAATCCATTCTTTATTGGTATCTGAATCAAAGTATCCTCCCTTTACTCTAGATGTATTTTTAGTTTCAGAATTTTCCTCTACACTTGATTTTACTTACCTGGAGATGACTACAAAACTTTATTTATCTGTCTTTCCTTCCTTAACATTCTTGCTTAGGCTTGTATTGTTGTCTTTTATTGTTCCTCTTCTTCAAACAAAATTTTTCCATATGATTCTCACCTCCACAATACCTACAAATGATAGGTTTTCTTTCCAACTGCTTTTCTATACCTTGAACATTTCTAGAAAACTGGTTAGACCTACCATTATTTCAAAATTTATTATATCCTTTCCAATTCTTCTTTCCATCATCATATCTAGAGAATGATTTACCCTTATCTGCATATGCATGATTCTTCTTAATGTAACCTTCTTTAATAAGTTGAGCTTCTTCATCTAAAACTGACTTACAAAATTGATCAAGAGTTTGTTGGGGGGTATTAGGATTTAACTGAATAACCCTTTTCCTTGATTCTTTAAATACCTTGTAAGGTTGGGGAAGCTTACTTTCAACCATTGCAATCAACTGAAAATCCTTTTTTGCATATTCAATACCTATTTTCTTCAACTGGGCATTTAAATATGTAACCTCACTAAAGTAATCAACCATTTTTTCAAAATCAGTTGGGCCTATGTTCACCAATTTTTCTTCTATGTTGAACACACTAGCAATATCTACATCTTTATAATATTTTTCTAGATTCTCCCATAGTTCTATTGGATTATCAACATCAACAAACCTTCTATTAAGATTGGGATTCAAGGCCTTACCAATAATTCCTCTAGCTTGCTCCAACTTGAATTTCCATAACTCCTTTTCTTTCTTTTGGTGAGGTTCTCCAATCCCTTTATTCACTATACTCCATAGAGCCTTTTCTCTCAAAACATTCTTAACTGCAATCTTCCAATCTGCAAATCCACTTCAATGAAAGATTGGAAAACTTTCACTTGTAGAGCTCATGTTAAAAAAAAATAGCCCTCAAACAAATAGATCAAACCTCTTCAAAGATTATCTTGCTAATCAAATATCAATCCAACAATATCTTAACTCTGTTAAAATATTTCTAGCTCTGATACCATGTAAGAACATGCCCAAATAATAAAACAACAACAAACATGACAAAATAGAGCATAAAACAATTATGAAATGGCTCAAAGAAATTATATTGATCTAACTTGCTTACATACATTCTAACAACTTACCTCAACAATAGTCCTATTCACAATAGACAACCTCATATTTATACTTGATGCCTTTAAGATCTAGAAACTTCTAATATTCTAGATATCTCTAAACTGGAATGTTCTTTTTCCTTGAACATCTTCTAGTTGCTTCTAGTTTCTAGAAGGTTCTAGACCTTTTAGAAGATTCTAGTTCTTCTAGAAACATCTTGTAACTTTTCTAGAAGATTCTAGTTCTTCTAGAAACATCTTCTAACTTTTCTAGACAATCTTATTCCTTAACAATAAATCAAACCATCAATATCTAGTGATTATGTATGCTGCTTTGTTTTGTTGATAAGTGAAAGGACACACATATAGGTAAAATATATTATCATGCCACAATGAATCATTGAGATATTATAGTATCCACTATTGTAATGTATTATATAATTAGTTTGCATTGTAGTAAAAATAGATACATAATTTCATGGATAGAAATGAGTGTTTTTTATTTAAACCATAAAAACTAACGATGCCAAATTATACACACTTTGTTAATTATATCACCCTAAAAAGGGTGATGGGGTTTTGAGAATGATACCCTAAATGGTTTTTGTATATAGGGTATAATGAAAACATCAACCTTGGTATAAATAGGGAATATGTGAAAAAAATCCTTGATATATACAGTTTATTAAATTTGTATATATGCAATTGTATTTGAAGAAAAATAATCAAAATAGTCGTCTATACATTGATGGGAGAAAGATATAATTACTAGAGAAAAAAAATCAACTAAACAAATGATGGAAGTCACATGGTGGAAAAATTGAAAAAATGAAGGACCCAAAGAGGTCACAAATCAAACCAATACATTGTTGCAATTTGAAAGGAGAAATGATAGATTGATGTTACTTGAAATACCCATGGAGAGGATTCGATAGGTATATTGGATGGTGGAGACTATAGGCAACTGATAGCAATGCTTGTTGAATAATGATTAGGGTGAAAATGTGTGGGAAATAATCCCCTATTCAGACTTGAAAGGAAATAAATTAGCTTTTAGTAGGAGTGCAGATTGTGCCAATGCATATCCCTTATGCGATGTTTGGAACTAGAAAACAATTCACTATTAAAGTTTACAATTAAAATATGATTTTACTATGGCACTAAAAGATTATTATTATATATAGGATCATTTATGGGTTTTTTTGGTGATTGTAGCACATGATTACTAGGTGTGTAAGCATGGATATTGGACGATAGTTCTAAATAACCACTTTTCAACCTTTATGCACATAATGAATCCTCCTACATTCATCATGACTATCTAGAAGTTGAAAGAACAACTTTAAAATTTTAAGTCATATATGAAAAAACCCAAAAATAATTGTAAAAATTTGATATACCATTTAGGATGTGCAAAATTAATGTGAACGACTATTGAATCCTCTCCCTATGCTCATTTGAAAAATCATATTACGATAAATTCCCTTATAGTATTAGTACAGGCTCAAGTTTCTCCCATAAGAAGAAAACATGGGGACCACTTGTAAGAAAAGCTTTTATGAAAGAATGTGATGTCGTGGTCTATGGTCAATGCAAAAGAAAAAGTTGAATTAGTCTATGGTCAATGCACAGGTAAATTAAATTTCTTGTGGACCCATTAGTCTAGTGTCTTAGTAAAGTAGAGCCTCTTTTTATAATTTATATTGAGAATGCTCAATAACAAATTGTAAACATAGAATTATTTTTTAACCAAGAGGGTTAGGCTTAACCAACACACTTTAAGTGGTAACTGTTTGGGTGTTGTGTCATGTAGGCCCTTTTAACTTCACTTTTTCTCAATTTCCTTAACCCTACCCTTTTCTTAGTTATCATTCCGTAGCAATTAATCGTGCAGTTTTGTCTATCAACTATTAAATAAATTACGTAAAAAACATGAGCAATAACCATCATAGTTTTCAAGTGTCTGCAACATGGCTTGGTGTGGTTTCAAATGCACAAAAAATTCTATGTAATGTAAATGTACTTAGAGTTCGATTTTAATCTCATGGTGGAAGAAAAAAGGGTTCCAAACATTCAAGAAAGTATTTCTTTAGTCAATTTTAAATATATATTTATGCTAGAAAACCCTACGATGGCATTAGGTATAGTTTATGATTTATTAAATAAAATAAATACTTATTTTTTGTGTTTCTCATTTAATTAAATAAAATAACTAAATAAATAAAATTTATTAATAATTTTTTTTATTATGAATATGCTTCAATGCATGTAGTAAGTTAAATTATTATTAAAAACTGATATTTTATACATAAATAAATAATTACATTAAGGGATGAAGATGTTATCAAAAACTTGTATTAATAAAAAACATATTAATAAGTAAAAAATTGATTAATATTAAATTTTATTTATTTATTTTTAATTAATTAAAAAATATTTTATTTATTAAATCAAAATCCAAAAAGTAAATAGAACATAAGAACGATTTATTTTATTTAATAATATATAAGTTTTAAAAAATCATAAATTATACTTCTTGCCATCCATGTAATAATTAAGTCAAAACCTCTTGCATTTTATGATTGTTAAAACTAAGAATCCATGTAATAATTAAGCCAAGGATGGTACCATTTATAAATGTAATGATTATATTATGATTGTTGAAACTAAGCATCCATGTAATGATCAAGCTAGGGCTAGTACCATTTGGAACATTTTATATCTCATATTTTAAGAGACTTCACCTATTTGATGTGCCCTATCTAAGTTATACTAGCAATCACACCTTGGTGTGCAATGGGTACGCCAAAGAGGTGTGGAAGGTCAATCAAGAAAAAAATTGGTCTATTTTTTGCAAACATTTTGTAGTATGTGAGGTCAATTGATAGGCCATTTAGCAAATGATGTTGTTGGTGCAACAAAGGTCTCAATGGAGAATTGATAGTTGCAAATCAACTATGCATCATTTTATAGGGATCCAAGACTGAAATAAAACCTTTGAATGAGGAAGATAATTAGGCTCCATTACTAGCGGGCTCATGTTATGTTTGTAGTAGAGAGAGAGGGAGAGACACAAATAGAAGAGGGAGAGATAGAGGGGGGAAGAGCGAGAGAGAGAGAGGGGGTCCATTATGTTGTGATAGATGCCATACCCTATTGTAGAGCTCCTATACCAACACTTGTAACTAGAACATTTGACATGCCAGTCATATATTTCATTGAATATGTAGTAAGTTATAACATGTTTGTTGGTTTGCATCCATTGTGATTGACCCACAATATATTTTTTCTCACTTCTCTTGTTTACACTTTTTTACACTTTTGAGAGTCTTAAACTACATTATGCCATTATTTTCCTTATTCCCATTATTGTCCATGTAGTGCTAGAGAAGGGATGCAAGACAATGAGAGCACTCTCATTCATTCATAAAAAATATTGCAAAAAGGAGATATTAGATTTAGTCAAGCGTATGACAAGCACTTGATGCAAATATCAAGTTTAAAGTTCGTGTGAATGAAGCCTTTCACTTCTGTACAAGCCCGAAAGGCTATATCAATTGTGATCGAGGAAACAAGGGAAAGATTGTTTGTTAAGGCTATGGAAATTAACACCGTTTTGGCTATGAAAGTTGGTGAAAGAATTCCTCTAGATGGCCTTGTGATATCTGGTACAAGTTTTGTACATGAGATTAGTTTGATAGGTGAATTTGTGCCTATGGAAAGAGAAGTGGGTAAGGTAGTGTGGGATGGCACAACAATTATTTTCTTGATTCAAAGGTTTTGTTTCATTTGTGTTTGGATCCTTGTAAATGGATGCATATCACTTCTCCATTGAGACCTTTATTGCACAAATGTACTTAAAAAATAGATCATTTTTTTTCAAAATGACCTTCCACATCTCTTTGGCATGCCCATTGTCTAGTATAATATTATTGTACAAAGAATATTGTTAATATAGAAAATTGTGGGGTGCAAATGATTAAATTGATGCGTAACATCCTTTCTTATATTATTAAAATAAGCAAGTTGTGTACTCTATTCTTAAGATCAAATTTGTACACATGATCTAGAAGGGTGAATGTATAGGTTTATATGAATATCAATCAAAGAAGAATTTAGGACCAAATTTGTAGAGAATCCTTTCAGAAGTAAATATAAGTACATTTTAACTTCAATGTGTATGTGTTGTATCAATGAGAATACATACATGTATATGCTCATATAAGCCTATGTTATATGCCTATCAATGAAATGTGTATTTAGAAACCAAACTTACAATGATTTATACCAAACTAACTAGTCTAAACTAAACATAGGACCCAATGTGTGTGCACACACATGTAGATGTGGATTTAAATTTTAAATCAAATGGGTATTCAAAAAATAGAAACAATGTCCTATCAAGCCTACTAAACCATGTGTTCTCTCCTTAACCAAGTGAGATCCATAATGTATAGCAAGGCATTGTTTTCCACTTACATTGTATATTGTTCAACAAGGTGTATCAAGCCTTCCACATTCAAACAAGTGCCTCTTTTGTGAAATATGAAGGAAATCAATAATAAGGAATCATTCTTGGAGATAATCCTATCATGCCTTGAAGCAAACTGCAACTATATACATAGAATCTTACATGTATATAGATTGCATATGTAGAAATGTACATGATGTGTTTATACATATCAATATTCAGAAACCAGACTAACATGGATTCTATCAAATATGCTATGCGTACTCTAATTACAAGTCATAATCTGCATACACATTATTCATACACAACTATAGACATATTAATGAAATGGGTATTTAAGAATAAGACTTTGTGAGGAATTCTATCAAGCACTGAATAAAATTATAAACCATAATTACAAGGATTCCAAAAAAGCTTACCATATGTACTCTAAGGGCCCAATTTATATACGTATTATACATATAAATATAAATAGGTAGAGACATACATACACATGCTTATATGGATATGCAATGGAATGGAAATTCAACAACAAGATTTGCTAAAAAATCTATCCAACATTGAAGAAAACAAAAAATGGACTTAGAAGGATTCCATCAAAGCCTTGAATATACTATGTATGCTAATCACAAGGTCCAATATATATACATATTATACACATACATACACACAAACATAGACTTAAAGACATGTTCCCATATATATATCAATGAAATGAATATTCAATAGTAAGACTTGTAGGAAATTTTATTGAGTCTAAAATTTTATCGAGTCTTAAAGAAAATTTAATATATTTTTAAGATCTATAGCTTTCTTCGATGCTGAAAAGTTTCCTAGAAGTTTGGACTGTTGAATACCCACTTATATATAAATAAAAGAAGGGATATGTATATTCAAGATTTTTAGTTTTCTTATATTCATATATATGGTATGGAGATAATATAAAAATGACTATATATTCACTAGATTTATAGTTTTCTTTAGTGTTTGATAGCTTTTGTAACAAGTATGAATTGCTAAATAACCATTTCATTGATATGCATATGATATGAAAACATGTATATATATGAAATGAGAGTTTAAAAATTATATTGAGATTTGCAAAGAATCCTATCTATCTCCTGAAAAATGTTAGTAGTCTGAAAGTTGTAATAGATCTCCTATGTTTGTGGATATGATTTATCTCCTACACAAAAAACATGTACCATTTTATGGCCTTCAATCCACTACATCCAAGGATATTTTTAATTTTCCATCCATTTCCTTGCCATGTGAACTTCACCCCACTTGCCCACTTCTACGTAGATGTTTGAAAGAAGAACATATGTCACAACATTTATAGGATCCAAATTAAAAAGCAATGTTGATGTAAATACTGGTAAGGCTATATTCATATGCGATCTATAGTCACCCAGAAAACACATCCACACAACCACCATAGGTTTAATGATCAATTGTCGGTGTAATGCAATAAGAATTACTCATGTGATTGAAGTATGTACAACCGTCATCCACTAAACTTGTAAGGTTGCATTCATATAGAACAAAAGCAAAGCTTATAATGTCAGGATATGTTCCAAAGTGCTTCATTAATTCAAAGATTTTGAGAGCATCCTTGCAAAATCTATCTTGTGCATATCCTACAATCATTCCATTCCATGAGATGACACATTTTGCATACATATCCACTAGGGTAGTTGCAACTACAAGATCTGATAAAATTCCTCTATTCTTTATGCTTTGATGGCAGTTGCAATTGCAACATATGATAAAATTCCTCTATTCTTTATGCTTTGATGGATGTCCATACCCTATTCCAATGCTCCTATTTTGGCACAGACACTTGGAGAATGTTGGAAAAAGTTATGGAGTCTGGGTTTACACCTACCAATTACATTTGCTTGAACGTTTGCTTTTAAAAAATTCCATTTTGTGCATATCCTACAATCATTGCATGCCATGAGATAACCTCTCTTTGAAACATTCTGTCAAACAGTTCACGTGCCTTTTCTATGCTTCCACATTAGCATGCCTACCAAAATCCTCCTTCCATGATGCTTTGATGGATGTCCATACCCTGTTCCAAAGCTCCCATTTTGGCACAAGTAGGGAGGATACTAGCCAAGGTTATGGAATTTGGCTTTACATCTGCCAATTGCATTTGCTTGAAAGTTTCTAAAATGCTTTCAACAAATCCATTTGATTTGTACATATTCTACAATTGTTGCAGTCCTTTTTTTGTGTGCATGTCTACTAGGGCAGTTGTGACAATAATATCTGATAAAGTTCCTCTATTTTTTATGCTTTGATGAATGTCCATACTGTTCCAAAGCTCCCATTTTGGCATGGGTAGGGAGGATGCTAGCAAAGGCTGTGGAACTTGGCTTTAAACCTGACAATTGCATTTTCTCGGAAATTGCTAAAGCCTTTATGACAAATCCATTTCGTGGATATCCTGCAATCATAGCAGTCCACGAGACCACCTCTCTTTGAGGCACCTTGTCAAACACTTCACGCACCTTGTCCATGCCTCCACATTTTGTATACATGTCTACCAGGGCAGTTGCAATTACAACATCTGACACAATTTCTCTATCCTTTATGCTTTGATGGAAGTCCATACCCTGTTCCAAAGCCTCCATTTTTGCATAGTCAGGGAGAATGGTAGCAAAGGTTGAGTCTGGATTTACGCCTGCCAATTGCATTTGCTTGATACTATATGTAATGATTTACTGTTAGCATTAATTTCATAAACAGTTAAGATAGATGATTAAGTGAATAGTGTAATTCGACTTCTGGAATGGGAGAATGAAACAAATGTAGCGGTAGCAGTAATTTTACACAGTTTTGGCGGGGCGGGGAAAACAACCCTTGATGCAGGTGTTGCCAGACTCGATATTCAAGGAAGTAAATGTTCTACAGTTGTGCCGTTACAAAGCATGATAATAAATAAGCACGGTCTAGGAGAGATTGAAGACGTATTTGAAAATGAGCAAGCATTCATAACATCGACAATGTCATGAAGAGGGAGAAACATCTTCAGAAGATTTTACCCAAATGGTTGAAGACGTGATCTCAGGCTGTGGGATCCATACTCACATCTACCCTGTTAGACGCCTACTACTCACCTTTCTCCATGCAGCTCCTTGGTTGCCATCGACTATCTTACTCTCTGTACCCTCCTTAGTCGCGGCCATGCTTCTCGTTTCGGTCCTACAGGTCAACAATCGTTTGATGAAAGTGTGATGCTCAAGAACAGGAAAACGGCGGTGGGAACACAAAAACTTGAAAACCGGTGAAAAATATCCAACGACTTGAAACAATTCAATCGTCTTGCACGCTTTTTCGTAAATCTTGAGCGTTGATATCCAAAATCAGTCGGGCTTCCTTCAGATAGGGAACGCCTTAATTGTTATTAAATCTTTGGGAGGGATCTACAACCACGTAGGTTCACTAGTTGCAGATTCAGTTTAACATTCAGTCCTGATGGTTTCTAACAGCTTTCTCTCCATGAATTGTAAATCCCCAATTTTTTTGGTCGGTTTCAATTTTACATTGAAACAGGGGATTTTTTATGTGAAGAGATTGTGTGCGAGCGTGCTCTTGATGAAGAAGAAAAAGAAGAAAAATCATTGGAATTGCTTTTGGAGGTGGAATGCATCGAAGAAATTGAAGAAACTTCCACAATTGAAATGCAAGAGCGTTCATCAGAAGAGCCCCAAGAATACTAGTGGAGGATTTAACAAAGGATAAGAAGGAGACTTTGGGAGTTTCTCCATGGGAGGGTCACAAGTTGGAGTCGCCTGGTCCAGATTGGAAAGTGAAAGCGGTAAAAGACATTGCAGCCGAAGAAGTAAAAGACGTTGCAGACGTTGATAATTCGAATGGCAGTTACTCGTCAGTGTCACAGGAGAACTTGGGAGTTTAGATTACATAGCGATGTTGTTAATAGAGTGGCAGGTACCTTCTTCCACAATTTTTTGACGCGACATTCACATTGCAAGGACAGTCAACAAATTAACTGGCAAGCAATAATTTCACTGATGAACGGATCAGATTACTCTGTTTGTCTCCAATCCCCTCTCCAACGTTGCACATCGTCGATTGCCAAAATTAGCTTCGTCTACTTCAAATAGGATACGCTTTCGGTGTAAATAAACCATGGTTGGATGAATCAGACTTGTTCTAGTAGGTGTGGATGATAGCATAGTTATTTTAATAGAATAAAATGTTGTTTTCTAGATTTCTCAATAGATGCCCTAACACCATCACTTCAAGTTGGAAAGAACCACTAGAGGAATTTATAAAGGTCTTGAATACCCAACTATGGTAATAAAATTTTCATTCATACATGTTATAGATTATTTGCACTTTCTTATCAAACTTTGGATATTTTTCTATCTCATGTATCTTAAGAAACCTCATCCAAATGATGTATCCTAGAAGGTTTAATGAATGTGGATGGTGAGTCCTCTAGAATTAACCTAACCCCTTGACATGTTGGTGTAATAAATTTTATATACCATGACACATACTATTTATGGAGTTGGTCACTTGATACCTAAACACTACATCAAACTAACCCTCTTGGTAACATTTGATTGCTTGCCACTATGAGGAAATCTCTTTGAGTTGGAAATATATTCTAGAGTATTTTGTATTGGAATTATTTACATAATCATAGGAATACATGATTCATCCATATGTGTTACTAATTTTATTCACAACTCTATCAAAGTTTG
This sequence comes from Sequoia sempervirens, assembly GCA_007258455.2. Lineage (NCBI taxonomy): Eukaryota > Viridiplantae > Streptophyta > Pinopsida > Cupressales > Cupressaceae > Sequoia > Sequoia sempervirens. The sequence continues at coordinate 50,937 of VDFB02038987.1, forward strand.
ACATGTTTTCCATATTATGCCTCTTTAGAGACTTTCTCTAACCAAAATAGTCCAAAAAATATAAGAGGAATGGGTGCAAGAATGTAACCTAATTTGTTGTTTACCTACCCAACCCAACATATTGGTGTAATTAGTTTTTTAAACCTAGAAAATTTATGGTGCAAAATTGATCTCTCAATGCCCTAACATGTTGGTATAATTTAGCATAAACAAATATTGAATAAGTGTAAATTTAAACAAACTATAGAGATTTATAGCAAGCACAATATCAATAAACTGCATAATGTTGATTTGCCTATTAGACAACTGAGGTTCAACATATAAAGGAAAAATATCCTAGCATGAGGTGTTGAGGTGTATCAACACCTCTCTAGTCTATAAACTAGCTGGGTAGCTCATGAGGAAAATATCTAGTCTATGCCAATGAGTTGTACAACAATGAATACCTAAGTAGGCTTAGGTCAGCCTATGGATATATGCAAGCCATTAATGAATGCACTGACACCCCCCCTTAAGCATAACTTAGGCGGGCATTATAAAATGGGTCTCAGCTACTAGCCTGGTGAGGTACCCATGTACAATGCAATCTCTCTAAAAAAAGAGTAAGATAGAAAACCTAGTGGGAAAAAAACTATCCCCCAAAAAGAGAGAAGATGTGGAGAAGACTAGAAAGCCCCCCCCAAGGATGATGATGATGCTGATATAGATTGCATGCCAAGAAGAGCTCGTAGATGAATGAACTTGCTCTTAGTGAAGGGTTTGGTGAAGATGTCAGCAACCTGTTCTGAAGACTGGAAAAAAGACTAAGTCGATGATCTGACCATGAATCAACTCTCGAATGTAATGCATATGAATCTCTATGTGTTTGGTTCATTGATGCTAAACTAGATTCCTGCATATCTGAATAGTACTCTGGTTGTTACAATAGATGACTATAGGCTTCTTGAAAGAAGTACCAAACTCAAAAAGAATTCCTTGAAGCCATATAGCCTCAATAGCTAAGTTAACAACCCCCCTGAACTCTGCCTTTGTGGATGATATAGTAATCGCATTTTGCTTCTTGCTAGACCAATTGATAGGACTTGAACCAAGTGAAAAGCTGTAAATGGAAGTGGACTTACGGTGCGCAGTGTCACCAGCCCAATCTGAATCTGTATAACCAACCAAGTCAAGTAATGAACCAACTCTGTACGTGAATCCAAAACCCAAGAGTACCATGAAGATAGTGAAGGATTCTCTTAGCTACTTTCCAATGCAACTCATGAGTTTTCTGCATGAATCTCAAAACCATGCCTACTGCATAGGAAATGTCTAGCCTGGTATGAGTCAAGTAAATAAGACTACTAACAAGTTGTTGATACAATGTAGCATCAACCAATGGTGTAGTACAGGAAGTCTCAAGCTTGACTCTAGAAAGAAAGGGAGTCAAAGATGGTTTGCAAGTAGTTATATAAAACCGTGCAAGTAGATCAAGAGTATACTTGGGTTGTGCAAGAGTAATTCTTGAAGTTGACTGTGAAATATTGATTCCAAGGAAGTAGTGCAATAAACCCAAGTCTGTCATGTCAAACCTATCCTGAAGTGATGTCTTCACTGCTACAATGGTAGATGAAGTACTTCCAATAATCAAAAGATCATTAACATATAGAACCATTATCAAAAGTGAATCATCCTGCCAAAGTAGATACACATTAGGATCAGAATGACATCTAGTAAAACCTGAAGATAAGAGGTAGGAGTCCATCTTGGCATACCAAGCTCTAGGAGCTTGTTTAAGGCCATAGAGAGATTTCTTAAGTATACAAACTATGAATGAATCTTGAACAAAACCTGGTGGTTGTTCCATGTAGATTTCCTCCTTAAGGTCTCCGTGAAGAAAAGCACTCTTCACATCCATTTGATGTACATTCCATCCATGTGATGCGGCTATAGCAAGTGTGAGTCTGATGGAAGTCATCTTAGCAACTGGTGCAAAGGTTTTTGTATCTAGTCAATGCCTGCAACTTGCAAAAAAACCTTTGGCAACCAGTCGTCCTTTATACTTATCAATTGACCCATCTTCTACAAATTTAGTTCGATATATCCACCTACATTGAACTATCTTCCTTCCCTTAGAAAGTGAAGTCAAATCCCAAGTGTGATTTCTAATCAAGGAATCATATTACTCATCCATAGCAATATCCCACTCTAGTATGCTTGATGCCTCTCTAAATGTTTGTGGATCAGAAACTGAAACAAAGAAGGCATGTGGCCCCCCTTGAAAATCTACTTGAATTAGTCTATCATCTATTGAATCCTGTACCCCTGTATCTGTCCTATGTATAGTGTAAGATGTGGGTGAGTCTGGTGCAGATATATCAACTTCTAATGCAATCCCTAAACTAGATGATGATGAACCCTCATTACTGTGAGAATTGAAAGAAGAAGATACTACACTAGGAATCTACTGAGAATGATTTGAATCATTAGTACTGTAATTAGGATCTGAAGAGTCCACAATATGTTGAGAATTTTCAAGTATAGTTTCAAGAGATGTTTCTTGAAACTTAGCACTTTTGTCAATTAAAAACTCATGTGTGGTAGGGTGGAGTAGGCGATAGCCTTTTACACCATATGGATATCCCACAAAGATGAATGGTTTGGATTGAGGATCCATAGCCTTGAGTTTCTCTTTTGGAATGTGTGCCATGACATGAGAGCCAAAAACTTTGAAATGATCAACTATAGGTTTCCATCCTTTCCAAGCTTCAAAGGGAGTGATACCCTTTAAGTCTTTATGTGGAACTCTATTTTGTATGTAACATGCATAGTTGATTGCTTTTCCCAATATGATGGTGTGAGGCCCTTAGAGTGAATCATACAATTAGCCATCTCTTTTAAAGATCTATTTTTTCGTTCTGCAACACCATTTTGTTGTGGGGTATAAGGAAATGTGTGCTATAGATCTATCCCCTCTAATATACAAAACTGCTCAAAACTATTGTTGACATATTCTCTCCCGTTATTTGTTCGAAGAACCTTGATGAATTTCCCTGATTGTTTTTCAACAAGAGCTTTGAAATCTTGAAAATATTCAAACAATTCTAATTTTTTCCTAAGAAAGTAGACCCATGTAAAACATGAGAAATCATCAATGAAGGTGAGAACATATATAGCCTTTGTAAAAGATGGATGGGGGAAAGCCCCTAAAACATCACTACGAAAAAGTTCTAAAACTTGTGTTTCCCTCCATGATTTTCCTTTGTCAATTTTTTCTTTTGGATGCTTGCCAAGTGCACAACCCTCATAAAGCCCTTTAGAAAATTTAACCTTAGGTAATCCCTTAACCATAATCTGTTGGCATAGTTGTTCAAGATAGCGGTAGTTAAGATGGCCAAACTGCTCATGCCATAACTTATGCTAACTTCATATGAATGAGTTAGCAGTGCTTTGGGAGAAATATTTGTGGAAAAATTGGAGAAGGTATATAATATGGATTGATGATCTACCTCTCCTATTGCTACCAAATTGTTTCTTTGTAGTTCCCTTATCTCAACTGAATCTAGAGAGAAGTGTACTCTCATGTCCTTCCCTAAATGAGTTATTTGATACACTAAAATGAGATTAGTTGAGAGTGAAGGCACACTTAAAACATTTGAAAATGTTCCTCCTTCAACTTCAACAAATCCTCTCCCTTTTACCAATGTTGGAGTATCATCACCTAAGGTGATTGTGGACATACTTGATGGTTCTAAGGATGAAGAGACAACCTATGAAGAACCCATATGGTGTGAAGCACTAGAGTCTAGAATCCATGATGGAGATAAAGATGCTTTAGCAAATAAGGCTTTACCCTTTGATTTCTCTTTGTCCTTAGTATTATCGTGATTTGATGAAGATGCCTTGATAGAATCAAGTAGGCCTATATTATTCTTTTTGAGAATTTGTTGTAGAACTTCAATTTTTTTCTTCATGCAGTGATCATCATGTCTAATATTTTTACAAAAGACAAATGTAACTCTCTTTTTTACCTTGAGAGTCCTTTTTGGAGTTTTCAATTTTACTTTCTTTCTTAACTTCCTTGTCCTTTTTAGTGTTCTTCTTCTCCCCTTTTGCAGTTTGATGTGTTTCATTCCCTGCAAGTAGGGCTTGAGCTTTAGTAGACTTCAAAGTACCCATTTGAATTAACTTTTCTTGCTCCCTTGTGAGGTCAGCAATAAAGTTATCAAGTGTGGGAATTGACCATGAGGCTCCAAGAGCCCTTTTAGTAGAGTAGAAAATTGATACAAACACAAAAAATTCTGGACCTAGCTTGGAAAGTACATAAAGGATTAATTGATCCTCTTTCTTGTCAATTCCACAATCTTTTAAGTGCAACTTCAAGGATTTAAACTTAGTAAAAAAGTCTTGTAAAGTTGAAAAATTCCTAGGACTTAGATCTAAGAGTTGATTTTCCAACTCATGGCTTCTAAGTCCATCTATTTTCCCAAATAGTTTGTCAATAAGTGTGATCAAGCATTTGGCTTCCTATGTCTAAATTTATCTCCTGATTTGTTGTTCCATGTTGAGAACTTGAAAACACCCAACCAAGTTTGGGAAGGTCTTGACAAACTATTTGAAAAATTCCTAGAACTTAGACCTAAGAGTTGATTTTCCAACTCATGGCTTCTAAGTTCATCTATTTTCCCAAATAGTTTGTCAAGACCTTCCCAAACTTGGTTGGGTGTTTTCAAGTTGTCAACATGGAACAACAAATCAGGAGATAAATTTAGACATAGGAAGCCAAATGCTTGATCACACTTATTGAAAAAATTTTCTTTGTCTTTAGCTGCATTAGGTTCTTTCTCTATTCCCATAGTTACCCTATATAAGCCTTTTTTCTTAAGTGGGTATGTGCAGGATCATCAAGGAAAAAACAGGCCCTTAAGTGGCAAAAAATTCAGAAAAATTAAAGTTAGGCAACTTGACATAAAAATTTGAATAAGTTATCTATATTATTTCAAAAATATGTAAGAATAGAATCTATAGCAAATTGAATGTAGTTTCTAAACTACTAGGTTTATTTAAAAAAAAATCTATTTGGTGAAAATTTGAAATTTTAATGTAGTAATACTTAAATTTCAGGGAAAACATAAGAAGTAGGTGTTTGTCTAACCACCATAACCACAATAAAATGATAATATTTTTTATTATAAGATTTTACATATAAGTAGAGGACTCGTGTCCTGATGTGATGCATATTTTTTTATTTTTTTTTCCAAGTAAATAATTAATTATGAATTTTTTATTACAACTTTTTAAAAATATAAAAACTCGTATGTTTGACCACCTTAACTTGGTCAAAACTTCATGAAATTCATTTTTTTAATCCTATAGTATGCAAAGCATCAAATGTGATGCATGTTTTGGATTCAAAAAATGTGACACCGTTTGAAAACTATAGATGTTTTTCAATCAACCTATCAATCAAGACTTTAGTCGTAATTCAAATAGAAAATGAATAATAATAATTTATTAAATTCAAAGTAAAGCATAATTTATATTGGTGGAAAGCTAAGAATCTCCTTTAAAAACCCTTTTTATTTCATCAATTTTGGGTAAAAAAAAGTCATCAGCCACATACCCTACACAAACCCATCATATCACCACTTTTTGGCCCATCATGATCCTGTACATACCCACTTGTACAAGAATTACTTTCATCTTCCAATCATGGTTTAATTGAAAGGTGTTAAGGGCACTATAATAACATTAGATTCCATACTGCTTTGACTAAGATAGTTGTTTCTAGAAATGCGGAAAAGAAGAAGTTAGAAATGCATACAGAAGTGAAAAAAACACAACAAACACAAGCACTTCTTGAGGAAGTGTGAAAACGAACCACACAATGCCCCCCTTGATTATTTTTTTCCCCCCAATTTGGCACTTTATAGACTTGAAGTGCTTGTAAATCACCCAAAAAGGACACAAACAAACACTTTATAGAAGTGTGATTTTTTGCTTTTTAGATATGTAGCATAAAACATATATAGATATATACTTTTGCAAAAAAAACAAAATTTGAATGTACTAGTTATGATGCAAAAGGTATGACACTATTTTGAATATTTTCTATCAATCAAAAATTGAATATACCAAGCACCAAAAGATCATAATAGATGGAGAAAAAAATAGGGGAACAATACTTGGGCTTGCAAAACAAGAAATTGCTCCCACAGCTAAATCTGGTCTGCAAATAGTATTTCGGTCAAACCCATAGCTATGTGATTCATAGTTGCTCAACCTTCCATTGCCAGCTCAATCATGCAAATCACGTTGGATAGCTAGAGGTCAGGGGATGAGAGCCAAGGTGGACAATTATAACCACAACTCCATCAGTTGGAGCCCTAGCTGCATTAACAAGGACAACGTGAATGAGCATGGCCTTGAGGCCTTCTAGTGGACCGTGGGTTCGCACTTGGGTGCCCTCGTGGAGGAATCTGCAAATGGAGAAATACTATTGTCCTTGGCATGGGTGCGGGAGTAGTGGACACCATCCTGAGCTATGAGGAAGACTTCAAGATGAAAATCATGCTGCCAAAGATAGGTAATGGGCCTCCAAATGAAATAACCAGCCTCCAAAAACAAAATCACACTTGCATAAAAAGAATAGGCTTGGAAATGAAAAGGAAGAAAACATCCAGCCAATGATTAAGCTTCTTCATGGGGAATTTAGCCAAAATCGTGACTAGCCAAGCAACAGACATGACCTGCAACCAACAATTAAATCCTTTTGTGGAGAATATAGGACAAATAAGGTCAAAGGGAAAGATCCTAGCAAGGTAATACAACTTGCAATGTTCAAACCGTGGCTGCAAATAGATGCCATCAAGTCTCCAAAGGAAACACCCTCACAAGATTTTGAATTGTTGATAAATCCCCAACCATAGAGGTTGAATCACAACCAAGAGATAAATCGCATCTTGCATATGCCAAACCTATCCTCATTGTTGTCACAAAATTTTTGCCTCTGTGAGAAGGGGTGTCACAATTTTTGAGAAGATATCATTGGACTTGAGAGACCTAGATAATTCATGTGAGGTATAGAGAATTCAACACTAAGATCTCTAGAAATTGAGCAATATGCAAAGAATTGAGCAATTTTATTTTTTTTATATCATCTTAACGGCTTGCTAAAATCCTGCACGACTCTGATACCATGTAAGCTTAAACAAACTATAGAGATTTACAACAAGCACAATATCAATAAACTGCATAATGTTGATCTACATATTAGACAACTAGAGTTCAAGATATAAAGGAAAAATATCCTAGCATGCGGTGTATTTGTTGGTTGTTTTTACTATAACTAGGTTGATCTTCTAATCTACCTATGAAATTGCCAATTCTAATCAAGGGCAGCTTGAAGGCCCTGGACCAACTGACAAGGATTTTAAAGACCTCCTACACTTTGGGCTATACATGACCCGGGAGGGTGATCCCTTAATGCGTTTACAACCTCTAGACCATTATCATAAACAACATTAACAACAACAAATAATCTCATTTAATAGCTCAACATAATAGGATAATACTGAATATAATTGGTTGTTCATCAATAATATCAACTATTTGGAGCATGAGATAACTACAACACATTTCACAGTATAAGATTTTCATTGATTTGCAATTTTTAGCAAGCTCTAGGTAAAGACAAACAAATATTGAACCGTAAGAATTAGTACAACTTAGATTAGTGCCATATATCCATTGGGGGAGTCAAATTCATTAGCATTCAAGGGTTTATGACAAATTTAACACATAACATATAAGATCCTTGAGAACATTGCTTTACAATCTCATCAACATGTATTCTAACCCAATACCACTTATCAAATCCTCATATAGAACATATCGACTTACAATCCCCATTCAAACATTTTAATTAATTCCTTGAATTAAAGCTAAAACAAGAATCATACACACCACAACAGTGAGATGAATGAGACAACCCTTGATCATCTTATTCAAAATTCATATATGCATGTACAATGGAGAGACATGATTTTGAATTAATCATTTCAATTCAAATGCAAGTGCTGGCATAAAACATCAAATCCTCATGAATTCAAAACCTACTACAGAATGACTCAAAACCTAAATTGCATTTTCCCTAAATCATCAAACTTTACAATTTTCTCTACACTTCACCTAGACTCGACCAAAAAATATCTCACTTGCTAACCTGTATTTCTGGCCTTGAAATCCTTCTTATAGAACAAAAGGAACAAACAAGCATCAAGCCAGAAAGCACACGTGTCACCAATCAATTTGACCGCTTTGTGACGTTCCAAAAATTTGTTACAACAACAATTTCCCCGGAGAATCCTTTTGTTCATCGTGCCTGCTAAGAATGGTTGATGCAACAACAAAAACTTCAAGAATTCCATGCCAATACTGTCACCAAAAACAAAACTAGAATCTGTTGTAACTACAACAGCTGATTTGTCAACCATTAACAACCTACTCCTTTTCACTCCTCCTCAGTTAAATATACACTTACCCACTTCTGGTATTCCTCATCAGTTGGCTAATCAAAATTGATTACCTCATTCACCTTGACACTATAAGGTGAATACTTAATTGCCACCTGATTCGCTTCTCTTTCAAAAGACTCTAAGAATGAACTGGTGCTAATGATTTTTTCCATACAACTCACCAATAAATCATAGTCTGAGTCATCACAAATTAATCTAATTTGATCATTGATGACTTCATTTTCCTGATCCTGCCATTGTTGGAGTGACCTGATACTTCCCTGCTCATCAGTTATATCAAGTAACAATGTGTTGCTCAAATAATCAAAGTTCTTCACCAACTCTTTGATCTTCCTACTCAAATCATTTGGTAAGGTTTGAAAACCTTGTAATGACTTAACCAACACCTCAGTAGGCCTTAATGATTTGGGCCTATTATTTATATCAAACCTTGATGCTTTATACATTATATCCAGATCATTGGCCCTAGGGATCCAATTTTCAATTAATGGTATTACTACCTCCTAATCCCTATCAATATTCTTTATTGCATCTAATAATAAAGAATATAAAGAATACACTGAGGACAATCTGTCATCAACTTTCTCATTTAAGTGTCTCAATACAAAATTTACAACCTCCCTTTGCTTTGAAACTATTCCTTCCTCACTCACCTTCAAGGATGCCTGTAACTCTGTAATTTTGTGCATTAGCTACTTCTTTGAAGGATCAACAAAGTATTCCATTTCTTCATCAATTAACTCTAAAGCAGGGCTGAGGGAAGGAGTTTGGCTAGGAGACCCTGGTGTAGAAACAATAGGAGAAGCAGGTGGCACTAACCTTGATGTGGAAGGAAATGTTTTGATCTCTAGAGCACTTGATGTCTCCCCAATCTACTTGTTCTTTAATCTGTTCACCTCAGTCTACAACTCAACATTCCTTTGCTGCATCTTGCTAAATTCCCCAATTATGGCATTGTACTTCTCCATTAGGATTTTCTTTTCAGCCTCCTCCCTTTCAGCAGTCTTTTAGGCCAATTTGGCAACATTTTTAGTCAAATTAGTAGCCTTTGTGGTTGAGGTCTCTGAAGCTCTCTTATTATCAACCCTCTTAAATTTGGGTTGATATTAGTAACATTTAGCTTTCTCCCTTGAGGGGCCAAATCCCAAATTGCTAAGGTCTCATACTCTTCACTGAAGGCAGAATCTTGCAACACTTCCTTGACCTCTTCTTTAGAATCTTGTAAGGGATACTTGGACATCAGAATAGCATTAAAAGATACAACATCTACAATGTACCACTTAGGCAAGATCAAGACACCGGCTTGATTTACCAGTTTTCTTCCCTCCTTAGGAGTGATGCTCTTGAATTCTTCCATTAGTTCAGTTTTCATTTCTCATCATTCTCTTGGTCTGACCTATCAGGTCTCAATTCTCTTCTCCTCTTGCATTTATCTTGATATTCTCCCAATTTTATTCTCCATACTAGTTGCAAGAAGACTGGAGTTTTCACAAATGCATTATCATCTAGAAACTCCTTACATGCTTCCATTCTTGAATCTTGCACACATTTTGCTTTCATATCTAGATCAGAGAGAACCAATTCAACTGGCCTAGGAGGGGAAGGCATACCCATATGCATGTCCTGGTTAGTGACAACAATCTCACCCACCAAATCCTCTTGTGATTGTTCAATTCTTTGCCTTTTAGGGCTTGGCTCTTATGGTGGTGGTGAGGGACTATTTTCGGGTGATGCTTCCAAATCAATAATTTTAATTGCCCCAAGTGTTTTGAGCTTTAAACCTTTTTGAGTAGGAAATTTCATTATTTGTTTTCTTTTTCTATCCTCTTCTTCCTCATCACTACTATCATTTCTCTTCCTTCTATAAATAGGCCATCTATCTATAGGTTGGTAAGCTGGCCTTACTTCAATTAGCCTGGCATCTTGCTCCTGTATGCCCAAGTATGACTCCAAGTTTACCTTCTTGGTCATTAGAGTGCCCATGATTTCTTTAAAGTTTCCCATCAAGAAGTCAATTTTCTTATGATATGGACTAAATTCCATCAATGGATCATACTTTGGATCCATCTTGTGCACAATAGCCAACAACTTGTCATAGGCTACCCATTTCACCTTGTTCAACTCCTGCCTATTTAGGTCAAATTCATTCCTAAACAAGTCTTCAGGGAAATTGAACTCATGCACAAACTTACCACCTTTTATCCTTTTTCTAAAAAGAGAAAAGAAGCCCTTAGGTTCATGCTGTCGCTTGGGACCACACCTCAAATGGTATTCTTCAAAAAATTTCCCAAAGTGTACCCAGCCTCCCTTCGAAAAGGAAAAATCGGATACCACAGTATAATCCAGGAAAAAAGTTCCCTTACCTTTCCCAGTAAGGTTGTCCTCATGGATACAACCAATCTGCCACATAACTTCTATGAATCCGACTCTTGGTGGCACATTGTATGGCAATATATGAGGGGTCCCTTGAAAACCATACACCCTCAAGATAGTGTTGAATGAGTATGGAATAATATCACCCCAGTTATGGAAAACCTTCAATTCTAGCCTCCTCCCCTTTGGTCTGAGGAAATCATGCAACTCCTCTGGAATCCTAGGTATATTTACCATCAGCCTGGCTCTCAATCTGGAAGCAAAACAATTGTCAAAAAGCACATAACTGGCATTCTTCCTGTTACATGATAAATCTGTAGTCCACACCTACATTGGAAATCTTTCTTCATTAACCCACTACCTTAACTCCATCTTCTCAGAGAAGAATTTGGCGTTCTTATACAAGAACATATACATTAACATGGAATACCAGAAGAATGGAGTGCCTGTATCATTTTTCTGCAACTTCAACAACCCTTCATGTATCTTTTAGACCAACCAAGAAGCAAAATCATAAATCACTGAGAAATTAGAGTGTTGTATTTGCACCCCCATGAACATGTAAGCAATAGGCATCACTGTGTTAGGGTTAAAACCCAAAATCTGGCACAATGAGTAAAAGGTGGCTAAGAAATTATTTGCAAAGTAATTCAGTCTAAAAGGTTCTTGGTCATTAGGGCTAATATAGAATTTTGAACCCCTTGCCCTAGTTAATGAGGTGGGAGCAACTTAGCTCTGAAAAGTGATTTCAAACTCCCATATTCCTGTTTCATCTCCTCAGGATCAATAGGAACCAAGAACATACTAGGATCACTCAAATGAAAAACCTGTCGTTATTCCTCTCTATTGATGCTCAACAGAACCTCTCCATCATTATCTCGAATCACCCGTGTGACAGGGTCATATCATGTAGCCACTGCCCTAAGAAAATCTATATGAGGGAATACTTTTTGTACCACCAACTTCCCCATATCATACATCCAACCATTAGAAAAGGGGTGAGAAAAATTCCTCTGTCCAAACCACAATCTGAATATCTCTAGACCAGTAAGAGGAACCCTAGCATCAGCTATGTTAGAACAATTATACACTAATCCCTCCCCTAGAGTTTTTCCTCACATGAAAACCAACCACTTCTTCCTATCATTCGTTGATAATGGTAATTGATCCTATCAATCATCATATAGGTTTCTACTTAAGTAATCAATCTGGCCAGAGTGCTGCGTTGTCGGTGCCATCTTGAGAAAACTAGGGATTTCTTGCAATTTCAAACTTCAAACAAACTAGGGCTAAACAGAAAATATGGAATTACAAAATAGAACCTTGCAATTTCCTACAATTCAAAAAACTTATAGCCCTAAAACAATTTTCAACAAGCCCTACGACAAGCACACAACAAATTTTCCCCAAATTCAAATTTAGAATAACTAGGAGATACAGAAATCAACTCATGACTCAATGTTTGTAGAAATCCAAATCTTTGCTACAATAACTCTTAACTTCGTCCTTGGCCTTGAGACTGCTTCGAAAAGATGTTTGAATGCTTTATGACACCAAAAGCAGAAGAATAGTTGCTTTATTTTGATCAAACCATGGCAGTAGATGTCATGTTCACCATTAAAGCTTACTCGCACATTGTGCCAATGGATCTAATCACATTTGATGCAGATTCAAATACTAGCCGTTGATCCTTCACCTTGGTCAGATCATTGAATGAATGCCTTCAAAACAAACTAACATAATCTCCATCAAGGCAATAAGGGGCCCACCATACTATGTGTTGCCAAGGAAATCCACGTGGTGCCCACCCGTGATATCGCAATCAATAAAGACCTTGCAAATTTTGATCACACGATGGCGGGAAACCATGGATCTCAACCATCGGCAATCCAGTTCATCCAACACAGTCGCCAACTTTATCATTAATCATTGAGCACCTTTCCTACCAAGATTATAACATCTCTGTTGATTTGAAACACGTGCATCTCATAACTGCTTTAGTAACCCGGTGCACAATGTATTAAAGACGTATCAAAGTATTTTATCATCTCTTCAGCTTCACCAGATGAGACACGTGGCGCTCGCCCATGATATTGCAATCAACCAAAATAGTGTGGTGGGGTCATCACGGGATGGTGGGGAATGACTGAGATCAAATGATGATTGATCTACGGTCATGTGAACTTGTCCCTCTGCAAAATAAAACATTTATTAAAGGAATAAGGGGACATCACTAGGTCGACGACAAACAATGACATAAGTTATTTTAATGAGGGAACATGTGACCAACCAAGACTTAGGAAAAATAAAGTCAGGCGAAGGAAAAAATGATAAAACAAAAGGGGTCCCAACCTAGACGAAGCAATGGGGCTTAAGTTGTTTTAAAACCTTCCCAAAAACTAACGACCAAATAGATCCCACCCAAGGTGCAAGATGAACACTAGGGTTTTACATGAAGACGAAGGTAAAACCCCAACCTTAGGCTTTTCCCAAACACCATAGATGACAAGAGACATAAGGCAGGATAAAATAGAACACATAGAACAAAACTTTGAAGTTGCATCAATATCAAAACCTCTCCAGTCTATAAACTAGTTGGTCAGCTCATGAGGAAAATATCTAGTCTATGCCAATGAGTCATACATCAATGAATACCTAAGTAGCCTTAGGTTAGCCTGTGGATATGCAAGCCATTAATGAATACACTGACAATAAGTATGTGATAATTTAGCATAAGTTAAAATGTAACTCTAAATATATGTTTTATATGATTGTCATTATGCTTTTTTTTTTATTAATTATTACTAATTAGGGTATTTGAATAGAGATATATATAGAATAATATATCTAACTACGATTACCATCATTGAAAGATATATTGTTATGTATTGAGTTCTATGATATAAAGTGATTATACATTCAACTTTTAACTCTCAAAGTAGGAGTACATGAACACAAGGAAAAACATTTATTATATATATACATAAGTGTAGATTAATTGTACACATACACAAATTTGGCAAATATGTCAACTCATTTTTTATAAAATGTGGTATATGACATCTAAAGACCTATATACAATCTACATGCAAAATAGCTACATAAAAGACAAAGGGTCCACTTGACCCTATGTCTCTAGTGAATCCTCAACCTATGGTGGATCATTAAAAACTAGCCTCTTGATGCCATAATTCTTAATAGTTGATGGATGCAAATTTCACTACAATAAAAAGTCAAACCAAGAATTTCGTTAATTATTTCAATGGTAAATTATAAATAAGTTAGAATAGTCAATAAAAACTCATATACTATAATTTTAAAATTTAAAATTCACATCAAAATTACTATAGTCAATTATAATTTCTCTAAACTATATGTAAAGTAAAACTCAATTCAATTAGCTCCACTTTTTTTTTCCTAAGAGACATTTTGGAAATGATGGTCTCTTAGGATGATCATGAGTCCTAGAAAATAATTATGGTAGAGGAGCCACATCACTCACTTTTGGAATAGACTATAATTAGTTTAAAATAAAATTGAAATAAATTCATATATAATTATAGACTTGAAGAAGGAAATGCATACAATAAAAAGAGATTAGATGTGTAAATTGAAAATTTAGACTATTAAGCATAAACTTATCTACTATAAAAAAACCATATATCACTAATGACGCCTCTTGCATTTGCTAAGGACTCATCATGGATGAACTAGCTATGGTTTATTGTATAAAATGACAAGAATGTAAGACTGTATGTATACATATAATCATAATAGCTTTGAAATTAATATCTAAATCACTATAATCAACTATAAATTCTCTAAACTATTAATCCAATTAAAATTCAATTCAATTACCTCAACTCTTTGTTGTCGTTCTAAGAGTCATTCTATAAATGATGGTCCCTTAAGACAATCAAGAGTTCTATTAAACCATATTGACAAAGGTGCCACTTCATTCACATTTTAAATAGACTATAAAAGTAAAATAAGATCAAGATATAAATTAATAATGTAATTACTCAAAAAAATTGAAATGCACACAATAAAAGGCTAGACATGTAGAAAAAAATATCATCAAATCAAGGCAAAATTGAATGGTTGAAAGAGTACATTGATGAACTCCTCGAAGCACCTCCTCTATCATCAACTGTTATCCCACTTATATACATCAATACTAATATTTTTTATCTTAATTTAAAATTAAATACACCATGAAATAACTTTAAAATTTACCTCTAAAAAAGATTGACCTTGCTCCTCTTATCTACCTCATGATGGACACACTTTTGTTCTTGTTCCTAATGCCTTAGTTTGTGTTCTAGATCCTATTAGATCATCTCATGAATGTGACATATGATAGAAATCATATTCAAATGTGTTTAGGTGTGTGTCATTAGTCTCTCCAATAGGACTTAAACATAACCGATTGCACATAGTACAATGATGAGATACATGAACATGTGTGAATAGGGTAGGTCCACCAATATCAATCAATCCACTATGAGCATAAATATCTTGTGGTTGTTCTACTTGAGAAATATGTTTCAAAGGTTGTGGAATCTAAATTTAAATCTACTAGCTTCCTTTTTGCTTGAAATTTTCTAAATCCTCTTCCACAAATATATTTGGTTACTTTTTTCCTCATGATTTTTCTCACAGTCATAGGCTTTGATGTCCATGCCCATGCTTTTGTCAAGACACACATTCTTTGGTCCTTAGGGGAGTAAAGGTTGTAGAAGGGTTTCATACTACTCTTCTAACAAGGTAGGTGACATCTTATCAATTTAATTATTATTTATTTGTTTAGTTTCCCACTTATGTGAACATGGGATGTGACATTATATAGAGAACTCTATTGTCTTTGGTCTTCATCTATGGGTTGTTGAGCATGAATATGAGAGATGACCAAAATTGGGTGAGGAAGAAACTTGTTGGAATTTAGCTAGCTAAAAGCACCACACCCATATGAAGAGGTTGATGGAAATTTAGAATATTGAGACCATCTATGAGTAGCATGACCCCCAAATCTTTTAGGACATTAAGATCCATGTGACTGGGAGCCATCATCCCTTTTGGCAAGTTGGGTACATTCAAATGGAGGAAAGTTCCCTTAGTGGGATGTAAAGGGTGATGAAACTCTAAAAACTATATACAAGAGGTATTACCCTAGTGATTTAAAATCAACTATAGATAAAAGATTCAAGTACAAATTTATTTGCTTGCCTCATCTACACTCTTAGTGAAAATAACATATTTTTTTTCTTCCCAAATGTTAAAAATATTCTCCACCCTAAAAACATTCCAAATCTAGGTAAATTTGATAGATAGTCAAGGTCAATCTTCCAACAAAGCCATATGACACAAGAATATGGCATTGTTGAATGAATCAAAGAAATAATGAATCCAAGTTTAGAATTCCTAGACTAGTGCAACATCAAAAAAAGTGTTTGAGATTCTTATACTTTATTTATTTATAAATATTACTTATTATTTTTATCATAAATTAATAAGAACAAGAATGAAATATATGATATAAGAAAACTCAAAGAAATATATATATATTTTTTCTAAAGATAATTCTTTTTTTCTAGATTTTTTTTCAAAAATTCAACCTAAATTTCAAATGGTCATCATATTTGAGATATTTCAACATAAAAGTATTAAAAAAATGTTATTAAAAATTCCCACAATAAAATTAGGAGAAAGATAGAAAGAAAGTGATGTGATTTGAAAATTGATATGCATATGTGTGTTTGCTACAATAAGAGGGGGACCTCACCCACAAGGGACTAGTCTCGCTCCAACTCACCACAGGTTGTTGGGTCATTGGGTTGGGTCACGGGGACACCCTTGTTGTATAAAAAAAAATACCAAAATAAAATTAGGACAAAGATAGAAAGAAAGTGATGTGATTTGAAAATTGACATGCATATGAATGTTTGCTACAATAAGAGGGGGACCTCGCCCGCAGGGGACTAGTCTCGCCCCAACTCGCCATGGGTTGTTGGGCCGTTGGGCTGGGTCACGGGGACACCCTTGTTGTATAAAAAAAAAATACCACAATAAAATTAGGACAAAGATAGAAAGAAAGTGATGTGATTTGAAAATTGACATGCATATGCATGCTTGCTACAATTGCATCCACTACTATAGCTTCACTAGTTTACTCAAAGAAATATGTTAAATATTTTTTGAAAATACTTCTATTTTTGAAAAAGTTAATTTTTTTTCTAAAATTTCAACCTAAATTTTAAATGGTCATCATATATTAAGATATTTTAACATAAAACTATAAAAAATGTTATCAAAATGTCCCACAATAAAAGTAGGATGAAGAAGAAAGAAAGTGATGTGATTTTAGATGTTGGCATGCATATGCATACTTGGTATGACTACATCCATTATGGAGGCTTTGCTCGTCTACTCAAATAAATATTTTAAGTAGTTTCTAAAGATACTTCTATTTTTATAAAGTTAAAGTTCTTCTTTCCAATATTTCAACTTAGATTTCAAATGTTACTATATATTAAGATATTTCATTCAACATAAAATTATAAAAAAATACCAAAAAGTCTCATAATAGGACAAAGAAGAAAGAAAGTAATGTGATTTGAGATATTGGCATGTATATATGCATGTCTTGACTGCATCCATTATGGCAGCTTCACTAATCTACTCAAAGAAAAAAATTAAATATTTTTTAAACATGTCATTTTTAAAAAGTTAAGATTTTCATTTCTAATATTTCAACCTAAATTTCAAATAGAAAGAAGAAGAAAGAAAATAATGTGATTTGAGATATTGATATACATATACATGTCTTGTTATGACTAGATCTATTATAATGACTGAACACTAATCTACACAAAAAAATATTTTAATATTTTCTAAAGATACTTGTATTTTCAAAAAATTAAGATCCTGAATTTCAAATAGTTATCATATATAAATTAAAAAAGTCATCCAAAAGTCTCACAATACAAATAGACCAATAAAACGGAAGTGATGAAGAAGTGTGACAATAAAAATAGGATGAAGTAAAAAAAGGTAATGATGAAGAAAAAAGAAAGTGATGACGATGAAGAAGAAATTGATATGCTTTGAGATATTGATATGGCGGCTTCGTTAGTCTTAGTTGAGGCAAAGCTTGGTATTTATATGGACCAAATCCTCCTCCACTTGGTATCTCTAAATCATTGAAATTATCGAGGGTGGGATTGGTTGTATTTCACAAGATGAGGGTTTTAACTATCTTCATTCTTCTCCTTGGAACCACACATTTGCAGGGGGGAAGGGTGTCTCCTAGTATGGTGTACTGGCACCAAAAGCTACCCACAACACCCATTCCACAAACTCTGCGGGAACTTATCTCACCTGATGATGAGAAAGTTCACAAGGGAGGAATGGACGTGAACCTTGGGACGCCTCCAAGGAAAGTTGAGGTGACTGCGTCGAAAAGCAAGGGAAAAAGGTCACTGCGACGGAAGTAACAAAAATTATAACGCAAATTATGCTGCAGCTACGCAACTGCCGACGGACACATCGGCTTGCATGTTTCTACTGGAGAAAGAATTACATAGCGGAACCAAAGTGTCTTTACTCCTCACTGGAGGTAATCCTTTGGACCTCAGGAAGACCTATTTTCTCCCTCGTGGTGTGGCGGAAGAAGTCCCCTTCTCTTCCGACAAGCTTCCTATGGCGATGAAGGAGCTCAACGTAGCGCAAGATTCCGATATGGCTTTGGCTATGAAGGATACTTTACAAGAATGTGAAAGACCTGGTATGAAGGGCGAAAGTAAATATTGCGCAACATCGCTGGAGTCCATGATTGACTACACCACATCGAAGCTGGGAAGCAATCACATAATAGTGCTGGCGACAAATGTTCCGAAGACGTTGAAATCCGTGAAGCAAGAATATACCATCGTGGGAGTGAAATTCATGAGTAAACCGGGGGAGAAGTCAATAGTGTGTCATAGTGAAGAATATGCGTACGCAGTCTTTTACTGCCACGACTTGGAAGGCACAAAGACCGCGAGAGTTTGGGTGAAGGGCGAAGATGGCAGCAGGGTGGAGGCGGTGGTCGTGTGTCACACGGACACCAGTGCCTGGAATCCCAACCACATGGTATTCCACTTGTTGAATGTCAAGCCTGGTGCCGCTTCTCTCTGCCACTTCACGCCCCAAGGCAACACTTTGTGGCTGAAATCCACCTAAGATCCATGCCACTTGCTCAACTACGCTTTCTCTCTCTATATATATATCTATAAATAAATAATTTGCAATGTATTCCAGTTGTTGAATGTCAAGCCTGGTGCTCCTTTTCTCTGCCATTGCACTCCCCAAGGCGACACTTTGTGGCTGACAGCCACCTAAGATCCATGCCACGCCACTTAAGATCCATGCCACTTGCTCAACTACGCTCTACGCTCTCTCTCTCTCTCTATATATATATAAATAAATAAATAATTTATATATATATCTATAAATAAATAATTTGCAATGTATTCCAGTTGTTGAATGTCAAGCCTGGTGCTCCTTTTCTCTGCCATTGCACTCCCCAAGGCGACACTTTGTGGCTGACAGCCACCTAAGATCCATGCCACGCCACTTAAGATCCATGCCACTTGCTCAACTACGCTCTACGCTCTCTCTCTCTCTCTATATATATATAAATAAATAAATAATTTATATATATATCTATAAATAAATAATTTGCAATGTATTCCAGTTGTTGAATGTCAAGCCTGGTGCTCCTTTTCTCTGCCATTGCACTCCCCAAGGCGACACTTTGTGGCTGACAGCCACCTAAGATCCATGCCACGCCACTTAAGATCCATGCCACTTGCTCAACTACGCTCTACGCTCTCTCTCTCTCTATATATATATAAATAAATAAATAATTTGTGTATTCCAGTTGTTGAATAAGCCTGGTGCTCCTTTTCTCTGCCATTGCACTCCCCAAGGCGACACTTTGTGGCTGACAGCCACCTAAGATATACGCCACTAAGATCTACTTGTCAACTACGCTCTGCTCTCTCTCTCTCTATATATATATAAATAAATAAATAATTTGTAATTTGTACCTCTCTGTTGTGAACCTCTCTAAGTAGTAGGACATGCTTATCAAGTTCGTTGTGAGGAGCAATAGCTCTTTGTCACTATCACATATGATGTACACATACTCTATTTATAGACAATAAAACTATTATTAGTGTCTGCTTAGTAGGGTATATCTACATTTTTTTTTAACTACTTTTTATTAAAATTATTTTAGTTTTTAATTATTGAAAAATAAAATATGTATATTTTTACTTTCTTACGGAATTATAATATAGGGACAATTTTTAATTAGTGATTACAATCAAAAGTTATTATTTTCTTTTGATACATTATATTTTATTTTTCTTACAAATTTTTTAATTTTTTTAATTTTTTAGCTAAATGTTTTTTTAATCTCAAATTTTCTATTCATTTTTCAGTCAGAAAGACCATAATCAAGAAAATAAGGTTAAACTTACTGTAAAAATAAGATTGTATGTGGTTCATTACAGCACAAATTAAGCCATTATTACTTCATGCCATGGAATTATAGAGGCAGCTCTTAATTAATGGTTAAAGTTATTTTTACACCAAGAGAATTTAAAGTGAAAGTCGTTTCTTAAGCTTTCTGTATACATAAAAACTCATCCTTAAATCTCGTTAAAATTAAGAATCGTCACCATTCTTTTTAAAATACGTTTATAATAATATTTTTATATATTAGTGAACATTAATAAACAAATCATTTGTATAACTTTCGGACATTAGTAAAATCGTAGCTGTTAATCCACTTTTTCCTCAATAAAATCGTTTAACTGCACGCAATACTCTATTGAGCAATGTAGAATCGTTTGACAGTCACACCCCCTGGTAGTTTACAGGGAAGAAACTCACTACATAGGCAAGATGGGTATCTTCAAAAGTGAATCTCCAAACCCTTGTTTTCTAGTGCAACACCTCATTCAGCCATTACAAGTCAGAGAAGGTAGCAGCAAGGCATATGTGAAAACTTCTATTTTAAAAAAAATAAATTCTTTTTCTTGCCCTAGAATTTACTAACCCTTATCCTGCAGGTTCATTACAGAGGTCGATTTCTTTGATAATTCTAAGCAATTTTTTTTCCTATTTGAACTCCCTGCGTGGGCTTTGGTGGTGGACTTACATCTCATCAAACCCTCAAAGCATCATTATGGCGTTTTCATTTGCCGGCAACAGATGACTTTCGCAATACCTGACAAAATACCAATTAAAATGTGCAAAAGCCTGTTTATAGGACATACAATACAAGTCCATTACCATGAAATGCTTGCACGCCAAGTGTTTATCTGTGAAAAGGGAAAAATAATTTGTATGGGGTTTTTTAATTAATGTTGTTGCTATAAAGCATGTTCCTTAATTGGGGTTTCCTTTGAATTTATCTTCAAAATTTTCATGATTATAATTACTTTATTTTCTGCTTTAGTTACATTTTGTATCGATTTTCTTTTAATTGTGGTAACTGGAAGACTTTTTAGTATTTATGTATATATTTATAGTATCTATAAAATTTAATTTAATTTAATTTTTTTTTTGGTTAAATTATAGTTTCAGTAGATCTTAAAATAGTCTTTTTTGGACTTAACTTTTTTGCCTTGCTCCGAAGTTCCTAACAGATGTGGACGACTTTTACAGCCAGTGTGATCCAGGTAGATTTTATCCCCTGTTTCTGTCGTGTTCAAAATACTTCTATATAATTGTTTTTCTGATATAAAAATTAACAAATCCATGATTTTATACACCGTTTGGTTATTGAGCCAAATGTTTTTCATTATAATTTATTTAAACTATTCTTTTGAAGTTGTCGTTGTAATAAAATAAGCAATCCCTTGCAGAAATTTGACCAATAATACGATCAGTTTTTCATTGTGATGTATTAAAAGGTGAGCTTTGTAGTGGTTCTGTAGTCTTTGTTTTCATATTGCTAATCTCATTGTGTTTTTCTTCTAGGTAAGTGTTGTAAGTGGCTGGAAGTTGCTTAGTTCATATGGGAAAACAGATTAGCGAACTATTTAGAGATTCCACTAATCAATATATCAGGTGTCTTTTGTCCCATGGAGAAGGGGTTTGATTCGTGACTATGGATTTACGAGTATTTGATAATCAATTATAGTTTGAGTAGTATCTTAAAATATGCTTATTTCGACTTAACTTTTTTGCTTAGCTCTGAACAGATGTGGAGGACTTTTATAGCCAGTGTGATCCGGGTAGGTTCTATTCTTTGTTTATGTCGTCGTGTTCAAAATACGTTTAAATAATTGTTTGTTTTGATGATTGTTTATAATCTGATATAGATTATATGATCAAATTTTTTGATCAAGTTTGAAGTACTTATGAATAATTTTATGATCAAGTTTGAAATACTTATGAATAATTATTTATTATTAGTGTAAATTGGAATAGATGTTAAAAGATGCACAGGTTACTGGAATTTCCTTTATTTTCTGCACACCTTTGGAACCTAAAGTCTATTGAGGAATGAGGCATTTACAGCTTTACTTTCGGATAATGTCTATTGAGGCATTTACAGCTTTACTTTCGGATAATGTCAGCTTGGAATGTATTGAAGATAATGATTTACCAATCTTATTTGACATTTACATAGTTTGGTTCATTCTCATTTGATTTGAAGCTACATATGATGAATTGACGAGTAAGAAAGGTGTAGCATTGTTGGATGCACAAATAATTTAGCTACTTATTACCATTATTTATCATTTAACATGTAGCAGAGGAGACATCCAAAATATGTCATAATTGCTTTGGACATTAATCAAAAATATGGTGGTAATGTTGTATATGGCGGTTGTGTGCCATGGGAAGATTGTATTTGGAAATTTGAAATTTGCATTAGTGAAAAATTGATGCTTGTTGGATATTACTGAATCTGCACAATGAGTTGTAGTATGAGAACAGTTTAAATTTGAATTTTAAAAATTTAGCATCAACATTTTTAAAGCATTAATAATGCACCATAAGACATACATAAAATCTGAATTGTGAGAAGATTTATTCCAGTGGTATGAGTATTTCTGCCTTCTCCAGATTTTGAATTGTTCTACTGCCTTGACCATTTTTAGGTATTTGGGAGATAGAAATGTTGTGGTTCTGGTCCAAGTGATTTCTCTGATAATTTACAAGCTCTATAACACAGCAGCATATTCCAATGATTGGGTCTCATTTCACATTAATTATACCAATCTTTTTCTATAGAGTGCTAAGAACACATCTTTCTTATGTTCTTTGGGGTTTCTACACAGATACTACAAGTTGTATACACTCTAGCAATATTAAGTGTGAAGAGTTTCAAAATTCCTGGAATCCTGCGCTTTATTACAATTCTTGGAGTCTGGACTGTTATTTGTTTTGTTCATGAAATAATATGAATGACATTGGACTTAGTGGTTGGCAACAGGTAAGTAGTGAATTTGTGTTTCTTTAGATTCCAAAAGTTTTAAGATGTTATTCATGTCTTCTATTATGTAATATTGAGTAAAATGACATATAAATTCACAAGAATATCCTAGTCTTGAAACTGCATCTTCCATCCCATCAGCATTTGAGATAATTAGATGGGATGTTTAAGATATATGGTACAAATTTTGATGATTCTCACTTATGATGATTTTTCACATGCTGTAGCTCATTAATAGTTATGAAAATTCTGTGGGAGGTTTTCCTTGACTTCAAGAATAAGAAAGCATGTGATTATGCCTACTGACAATATTTCTCTGAGGAGATATTTCTTACAATAATGTGCTTGATATGTCATTAGATTTTAAGTTGAGTGCAAATGGTTGGATTTTATTATTTTTCTTTATTATGCATCATCGAGAACCTTAGGCAAATATTTTTTCTTTGCATGGAACTTATAGCTAATTTTGATACCTAAGTGCAAATCAGGTTTGGGGAGATCCAAATGTAGCTCAGCCTTTTCATTACCCAGTAAGAATACATATTTTCTATTTTGTCTAAATGTTTTTGGTTTTCATTGCAGGAATGACTTAATGAAATTTGCCATTGTAATGGTTGATCTGAATGGCTTAGTGGTATATGCACATTGTGTAAAACTGACATTCAATTATCATCCTTAAATTATTTAGACATTCAATCAAAATAACTGTGAATCATGTCACTCTACCAGATTTCCTATTTTGTTCATTTAATTTTGTGGACCATTATATCTTTTCAATTGTATGGACCATTTCATAAGCAGGAATATGATGTTGTAGTACCACTCGTGCCTTCCTTAAACTACACTGCTCCTAAGCTTGTCCGCAGTAAAATGTCAAATGTTGTTCTTCAGATGCATTTAGTCTTGGATGTCTTTCAAACCACTTGATCACACGGAGACCTCTCTTGGACTGAAACAACAATGCTCGAACAGTCTGTCTTCTTAACTTAGCATAGGATTTTGCATCCTGGATTAAGATAAATGCTATTCATTTTGTAATCAGACTTTTTAGTGCTTTAATTTTTCATGCTTCTATATCCTTGTCCCACCAGTAGTCAACAAACGTTTAGACATGAGCGTGTTGGTTTGCTGCGAAGAGTTTGGAATTGCTTGAATATATTAAAAACAAATTTGAGGGACCTAAACTCATCTCCACCGTACATAAAATCTCTATAGAAAATGGGTTAAACCTACTTGGTCAGGAATCATATGCACCTATATGAATTAGGTCTTGGCATCAAGGATTCAAACCCTCTCGCTGTGATTGTTAATTGGGAGATCAGTAATAAAAACATTCTAGCGTAATGGTATTCTACATATCCTGAACTCGTAATTGTAAGTTGGAGATGCTCAAGCAAGATATAAGCATAAATCGATTCGCATTTAGTTAAATTCACTAATCTATTATAGAACATCTCTGGAAAATTGTGCAGAGCTACAATAATGCAAGAAGAAATAGAGAATGACAGGAGAAAGACAAAGAAGGACGTAGCAGGGGCGAAACACGCGAAACATGGATGTGTCTTAAGTAATCACCTCCTCTCCTCAGTTCTGGAATTGTTTGGAACGCCTCTCCTCAGTTGAACCCTTCGTAACGAAGAGAAGATCAGAAGAAAGAGAATACAACATAAAATTTAGCTTAAGTTAGATGTATATGTGTAGTGATTTCGAACGCCGAATCTACTATATTTAAAGCAAAAAGCCGAATCTGTGAGCTTTAAAGCAAACAAACCTGTTTTTATTCATATCACAAAGTACCTAAGCAATATCGTGCTTTTTGTTTTTTGTATTTTGTTTTTCTGTACAGGACCTCTCACTCCCCGTATTGCCATTGGAAAATGTTATAGTCTATAGTCTCACTATCCAGCTATCAGGATCACGGAAAATTTTAGTGGCGAATTTTAGGAATCAGCCAAGTCGAAATTGGCGAATTTCTTGTACCCAACAAGGTGTCCAAATCGGTCGGATTTTACAAACTATTGGTTCAATGCATGTCCATTCACCAACAATTTTTTTTATGAGGCATATTTAAGCAACAAACTTGCTATAACAAACTATGCATTTCAAATGGACCGATTAATATTTTTGCCTGGAATTCCGGAAGCATGTAATTTAAAACACCTACATAATCGCCAATACTATTAAAACAACATTGTATTAGGACCCATTTTGCCAATTAAAATTTATAAAAAGTTGCTTGTGAAGACCCATTTTGCCAATTAAAATTTATAAATCTAGTTACTTATGAGGACTTATTTCGCCAATAACATTAAAAACTAATTACATTTGATGACACATTTCACCTTGAAAATTACAATGTATCATTGTATAAGCACATAAGATTCGCCAATTTTTAATATACCATTTAAAAATCCTGCAGAATTTGCCAAATATGGATTGATATAAATACAATTGAAAATGCCATTTATTCTTACACATTTTGTTTAGTTCTGAGGTTCTACTTCTCGATTCAGAAGTCAGTGAAAGCCGAAAACGTAGACTTAAAGGTGAGTGATTATTTCTTCATAGTGTTATAATAATAAGTTTTTTTTATCTCTTTTCCATTCTTGCTTTAGTCTTAAAGATGATATTGAGTAGGGAATGGGATCTATATTCTCTGTCCTTCTTAAACAAGAATTTTTTTCTAGTATTTTTTCGAAGTGAGAGATCAATATGTCGAGCGATTTGAGCAGCAAGGGTAAGGCTCCTGCCACTCCTCAGGGCGGTCAAGAGCGGCCATCAAAATGCCAAAAAATTAGACATACCACACAGTCTTACTTTGGAATTTCCAAAACTTCTGATCTATCAAGTCAAGATGGAGCTACATCATCAACTCTTCCACCAAATATTGGTAGCATTCACAATACCTCATCGCCACTGGAAAGTCAAGTTGAGATTGTCATTGATTTAAATCAAAATGTATCAAATGAGGATGGCAATACTACAAAAGATGTTCCAAAGGATGCCCTAGGTCCAGTTAGCTAGAATGAGATAATTGACTTGGATGAGGATGATGATGTTGGTAACAAGAAAAGAAGCAAATAAATAATGGGGTGCGAGTGGGAAACGACAAGGAATTTTCAACTTGGTTGGTTGTCAAAGTACCCATTCATGGTACCAGTGGGGAATGACAATGCAAATGATATTGAGAATACAACATTGGCCAAATGTATGATTTCTAGTTGGAAATGTGGAAGAACCAAGACATTGTAGCTAAAGATTGACACTATACAAAAACATATCGGTAAAGTTTATGAAAAATAAATCATAGACAAAAAGGAACAATCAGTCATACGATGGAAACCAAAGGAAGAATGTCTTCATATTAGGTATGCCGCAGATTATGAAGAGCATGAAAAAAGAATGTCGAACATTGCTACATGCAAAGGTACACTTGAGGCTCAATTTGGAAAAGTAATGGAAGCAACAAATATGTCAAAAACTGTTCAGATGAGTGTTGTTTTTCATATTTTGTCTAGAGGGTGTCTTATGATAGACTACCCAGAATATTTTGGTTTATTATATTTATTAAATGTTTCTCACTATCCCTTCTCACATTGGTTAGTAAATGCTAGATGGGAATGGGAAAATTGTCTTGCTACAGTTGAAAAGGAAGATTTAAAGGAGAAAGTAAAAGAGCCAAATTTCATTGCATTATTTTTAGATGAAGTTACTGTGGTAGAAAATACTTCTTGGGCCTATATGCATTTGTATACTATAAAACTACATGTTCACCAAGCTCATCTTCTCTGTGTTCATAAAATGAAGGACATTTCAACATTGCAAAATATATTTGAACTAGTCAAGAAATCTTTGAATGAAATTGTAGGTATGGATGAGTTGACAATTTCCAAAATGTTGGTGTATGTAGAGCTAATAGCCATTGAAAGAAAGGCATAGAAGCCCCCAACCAAAGAGAGATGCAATTTAAAGTCACTGAAAGGGTAAGATAAAAAGTAAGTTGCAGTGTTTTATTTTGTTGTTGCTAAGGGGGAGATTTAGTTGTTTAAATTAAAAATCATAGTCTGAGCGAAGGAAAAATAAATTGTTTGAAGTTGATTGAAAGGTAAATTGGTAGCAGAATCATAGTCAAGTGCAAAGGTAAGGTGTAGTTAATCATTTATTTCAATGGGTAAAGCTGGTAAACATGTTATGAAAGAAAATGAAGTTTTAGAGGAAGAATTGATGAAAGTTAAAAATGATAATTTTGAATTAGCAAGAAAAATAAAGGAGTTGATAAAGGAGAAATATGAGTGTTTATATGAAATTGAGAATCATGGAAAAGAATTGGGTAATGTTAACAAAAAGAATGAAGAATTAGAAGAAAAATTAAAATTATTTGATGAGGTTAAGAAAATGAAAGAAGATTTTGAAAAAAAGCTGAAATTCTTAGAAGAAGAAAATTGTTTGCAGAAGGAATGTAGTGTCCCTCCAATTATGACACTTTGTCTTAGTTTGTTTCCTGTTTGATAGATAAATGTTTTAGTTACTTTTGATACTATGTTATTTGTTTTCCTACATGACTCTGACATTATGTTGTTTTTATACTCTGTGGATGATACATTTGACATCCTGATCATCTAGTTGTGTTTGTGTGATATTGAGATAGACACATATGTGATATGGATTATGTTGCTTATGAGTTTTTATGTGGTTATTATGATGAAATGGTTACATTTATGATATGTGATGCTTGACAGTTTTGGTGAAGAAGACAGTGTAGCACTACTCACTCGTGAGTACCTTGCTACGCTGCGACTCAAGTCTTCACAGTGTGTTTTCTGATATATGTTTATATGTTTAACAGTGATGTTTCATGCAAATACAGGTACCAGGTATCGACTCCACCTGCTTGTCAGGTCTGAGTGTACCCTAATCCAATAAAATTATGTTGATTCGGAGATACTGTCAGGTGCTCGTTTAGCCATCGTTCTTCATTTAATGAGTATCCACTTGTCACCCATTGTTGTTTGTTGTTTAGTCTTGTCGTGTTGATTTTGTTTGTGTTATCTTACTTGGAAATTAATTATTGCTTAATTTAGTTAAATGGATTCTTTGTTATATATTCAATTAAATGCAAATTTGTTTAAATATTAGATTAAATGTTTATGAGTAAGGTTTTATTTATTAAAATAAATTAATCAAGTTATTTATTTAAAAGTGAATGATAATTTAAAAAAAAAGGACAATTATTTAAATATAAATTGTTGAATTAATTGTGCAAATAGGACTTATGTGAAAAGCAAGTAATTTAAAAGAGTTTATTTTCAATAGGTTAAAATATTTGAAAACATGAGTTGAAGGATAATATCTTAGATATTTAATGATTATAACTAATTGAACAATTTTTGGAGTGCATGACTACAATTAGTTGAGTTTTGTAACTTGACGTAATTAATTGCATTAAAAAGATTTTAGGGGTTGCAATTTCTTACACAACAATCTTTGGAAGAATTATTCACGGCAATTTTAGAAAAATAGCTTCTTCTCTTTGTTCTAGGTTACAAAGTTTTGCAGGCAGTGGTTTTTGAAGGAATTGTGTTTTTTGAAGGATTTGAATAATTGTGGGCTTCCAGATTCAAGCCTTAAACTTCATTGGAATTCAAAATTATAAATCAGGTTCACTTCTTGTTTTGCAAAATCATGATCTATATTTTTTGAAAATTTTGCTTGAAAGTTATATTCTCTGGAAACGTTTATTTTGTTGTGGAAAAGAATTACCTTGTTAAACCTACACAATCAACCAGAAAACAATTTGAGAAGCATTAAAAAATAAAATGAAAGAAAAACATCTAGCAAATCAATGATTAAATGAAATTTTCCAAAGAATAATATTAGTGTTTTAGATTTTTTCTAAAAAGTGGATAAACATAATTGGAAGTATAAGCACTTTTTTGATATTTAGAGCAGATTGAGTTTAGTGAGTGCAATTCGAACGGTTTGTAAGATCCATTTGTAGCAGAGATATTGTAGGTAGTTACTTTTCATTGGTTTTCTTAGGCATAGCAATAATGATTAAGTAAAGTTCTAGCTCAACCGTTCGAATCATCCTCTATTTGAGGGGCATGCCAATTAAAGTTATCCATCTACAAAGTTGTTTTGGTATGTATAAATGCCTTGTAAATTGGAGCCCAAGTCTGTAGCTTTTGGATGTGAAGCCATACATATTGAATGGTAATTTAAAAGTGGATTAGGAATCTGTCCATAGCATATTGAGTAAAATCTAAAGACCAATCAGCCTGCAATCTTATTGTTTTCTCAATCTTTTCCCATCCTATACCAACGATTAGCCAATATACCTAGGCATATAGATCAACTGCGAATTCATTTTTGGAATAATTTCCACCTTTTATCAATATCTACATATTATCTGGCACCTCATACATTAATCAATTATCATATTTTCTTATGAATATGCGTGTAAGAATTGGCAGATATGCCTATTCAGGCCAGTCATCTCTTGTATGGTGGAAATAGAATGGTTTCCATCTCTTAGAACAATTTCTTTTGTAATAATATTGGAGATGAATTGATTGCATTTTGTTGTTACCATTTTCCCACATGTATCATTGTATAGTGTTTCATTTTAATGAACATAGGTCGCAACCTTTTGGGTCTAATAGAAGCCGTGTTGCTGGGAAATACTCAGCCTTTTTTTAAAATTTGATTCATACACACCATAGGGGTAACTTACATCCTTGATATAGGGTATTGGGTGTTTCCGTGAGAGTTAGCTCAGGAAGGAAGGTCAACTAGGCGTACCGAATGATCAACTATCTAGGAAATGCATTATGGGATAATTGAACTTTCTTCTCCCAGGTTTCCAGCGCAGCTATCCCTGCCTTTTTAGATTCTTTCATTGCTGCACATGATTTATCATCCTTTGTCTTACACGTTTAGTTTGGTATTGCTAGCATTGATCTTTTAGTTGTCTTTGTTTGTCAGAATCTCAAGACTACCTTGGGTTTTCCTTTTAATCTAAAATTTTAATACTGGGTATTCTAGTGATTCCATTCGCAACGTCTCGCAGGTGCAACACATGAACTTAGAAGGCTGTAGAGATTTAGTTTCCCTTCTGATTCCTTTGGCAACTTGTTACATCTACAACACTTGAAGATAGAATGTTGTAGAGGATTAAATAGTCCACTTAAATTCATTGACAACCTGTCATAGTTGTAGCACTTGGTCATAATAATTTTTTTCCTATGCATAGCGTATTCCCCTGTACAAGCACTAAAAATTAGAATATTGATATATTTTATGAAATTCTATTGTTCTCCTGCAGTCTTAAAAAATATATCTCCAGTTCAATTTACTCCCTTACCATGCAGAAAGTCATTTTTAGTTAGGCATGCAATCAACATTGGTCCAAGTGAGACTAGAGTTAAGTCAAGATTGGAATATTGCAAACTCCAGTTTAAATAAATTATACTCTTTGCATTGGTGGTATTGCATGCCTCTTCGACTGCTTGTTAGCCGTAGAATGATAAAACGCTTTTACTGCTGAATTCTTTTTGCATGGTGAGGATAACTATTAATTAAGGGTTTGTATAGATGTTTAGAAATTTTATTATTTGAGAATTTTAACATATTCATCTTAAGATGTTGGTTTGAACAAATTGATTTAATTGTAATTATAAATACACGTATGCAAGTATATATATATATATATATAGATATCAAAAGCTGATTGGCTCTTACATACCATAGCTTATAAAGATTAATGGTTGCATATGATGGATATTATATAGTTGTTAATATATAATAGTGGCCATATTTAATGAGTAAATGATTTATAGAATTTTTCTTTGAGAAAT
Organism: Sequoia sempervirens; assembly: GCA_007258455.2. Taxonomy (NCBI): domain Eukaryota; kingdom Viridiplantae; phylum Streptophyta; class Pinopsida; order Cupressales; family Cupressaceae; genus Sequoia; species Sequoia sempervirens. Next base: position 82,178 of record VDFB02038987.1, read on the forward strand.
TATGGTATATAATTTGTGAATTGTAAGTTGTTAGGTTGAATTATTCTTTTATTATGAGTATAGTATTATGAAAGCTTTTGTGGGTATGAGTGATCATATTTATTAAATAATTCTTTATATTTTCATTTAAATGAATATGGTTATTATTCAGTGAATCAAAAAGTGATTATGTAATCTATTCTATGAGTATTGATTGGTATCAAAGGAAATTTTATGAAAGTTTATCTGGTTGGTTTTATGAACCTTTTAGTCTTGCAGAGGCTAGGGATCACTTGGATTGGTTTGTGTATTTTATGTGAGACATGATATTCATTTGATATTGTTATTTATGAAATTTGGCCATGCTCGTTGCATAATTTACCTATGCGATATTTTGAAATTAAGCCAAGCATGGTGTATATGTCACCTTTGAGGTATTTTGAGTTTAAATGGTCTATGTCATGTGAATGATGTGATCATTCGAGATTTTGATTTTGTGCTTAATGGCTTTCTGATGTATCTAATGTTGAGTTATGTGTACCTTTTCTTCCTGAGGCTCGAGTGTTGATTTTAAAGAAAACAACTTTTAATAATTGTTTCTTGATGTTCTTTTATCGTAATCTATTTTGGGACTTTTCCATGCAAAAATTAATTGTTACCTTTGAGGTATTGAGTTATTCAATGATTAGGCCATGAATGAGATAAATTCTATTATGGTTTTGTTTCTTATGCATGATGGCAGTCCTTGGTATTTTGATGTTGTGTCATGTTTATAGGAAGAGTGGCTTGCGATAAGGGTCGGATCTCGAAGTGGTTGCCAGGGTAACCTATCATGGGTTTTTGTAATTCAATGAAAACCTTAATAAATAAACCTGGGGTTCATTAAATAATAAAGATTAACGGAATGCCTCACCTAGTGCCTTAATGCTTGTATAGATTGAGGGTAGGTTGAGAAGGCCTGGAATGGCTTAGTCATTACCTTGTCTCCCTGAAAGTAATTCAACTCCACATGAGATTGTCTAGGGGTCGGGAATTGGTAGAGACTACCATGGTAACTTTGGATGAGGGCCGATAGTCTAGGAAGATTCACCAAGGTAACTTAGAACAACTATGTGATGACACTCTGTCCTGATACATGTTTGTGGTCTCTTATGTAGAGTCACCTATGTTATTGTTGTTTCCTCTGAGAGTTTATTTGTGATTAGGTAATTAAGATATTGTCTTGTCATTAAATGTTGTCAACCATGTTATGTAATGTATATTCTTTGTTGTCAGTTTGACTGTTTTGTGGACCTATCATTATCTCCTAGCACAAAGGGAGTGGACCTTCGGGTTCCACGCGGTTGGGAGGAAACCGTGCTATTTCCTTCATTGGGTCCTCTTACAGATGTTGCTTTACTTGGTTAACTTTGTTCGTGGAGTAGATTCCTGATCCTTCAGTGTTCGTGATGTTAGACACTGAGCGTACTCGTGAACGAAGCTGACAACGTGATATATATTCTTCATCTTTATTGTTCATTCTCTTGTTGACTATAAGAGAACTTATGTAATGACATCATGATGATTTGAGATTTATGTAATCTCAGTTGATGTAATCTGGTTATGTAACTTGACTTTATGAAGCTTATGAAATTGGATCATTCTTGAACGTGATATGATATTATGTTTTATGAATTTGATATTATGACGTGATGAATTATTTATAAATGATTAAATAACGTCATCTTGGAATCCTTAGAACAGTTGTGAAATCAAATGTTTTTAAAAAAAAAGTATTCGATTAATTTGTTACTTTATGCTTTGTCCTTTGGATTCCCTGGCGGGGCATTACAAGGAAGAAATATGTAAGTTGAAAGAAGAAAAGGAATGTTTAAAGAAAAAAAACTTGGTAAGTGATGTTGCTTGCAGTACAAAGGATTTGTATTGTTCAGTTGATAAATCGAATGATTTATGTGATAAAGTTGAAGTTCTTATAAATGAGGAATGTAAACATAAAGATGATAATGTAAATGATAATGAGAGAAATGTTGGTTTTAAAATTATGCAAAAAATGGGTTATAAAGGTAAAGGTTTGGGAAAACATGGGCAAGGAATGAGAGAGCCCATACAACCAATTGTGAGGCCAAGAAATGAAGGCCTGAGATGTGAGAAAGATAGAAAAGATTTAAGTGTTACAGGTTCATGTAAATCATCTAAAATCGCAGAGTTTATGCAATGTTTTCATTGTCACAGGGGAGGACATAGAAAAGAGAAATGTTGGGATTTTAATCCTTGTAAAATTTGTGGGTTGAAGAATCACTCTGAAAATTCATGTTGGAATAGAGAGTGCAATGGACAATCTATAAAAGATTGTATGAAGATCGATTATGGATGGATCGACTGATCCAGTTGGAGAAAAGTTACAGGTATCTTTAAAAGGATGTATAAGCCTAAATATTAGCATGTTAAACGCAATGTTGGTTATCAAACAAAGTTTAAAGGACTGCCACAATAGTTGGTGAAGAGTTGAAGATAATTTGAAAGTATGATGAAGATTGAAGGTTGAGTGAGTCACAAGACTTGGAAAACAAAAAATTGAAGAATGAAAATACTAAACCATATGGTCAAAATTAAGGGGGAGTGTTAGAAAGTAATTTCTCCCATTGATTGTAGAAATAGAAACATTGGTTGTGGAAATAGAAACTTTAGTTTTGCATGAGCAATATCTATTGTAATTAGAAATAAACTAAAATTTAGTTAAGTTTTTTTGCAGTTTGCATGTTCTAGATTTTTCCTGTAAGTTGTAAACTCCTCTATAAAAGAGGCATAATGTAATTGATTTTGTAGATGTCACCACATTTTATGAAGCAATAAAAATATATTTTGTGTGCAACAACACATTGTGTAAATTATTGTGTTTATCCGAATTGGTGTGTTGAATAAGTTATTGTGTTTCTATATATATTTTTTTTGTTTATCTCCATTAAATCTAACAACAAAAAGTTTCCATCTCAAAAAATATAGATTGTGATCACATGTTTTATTTAATCTTCCCATTTTAAATAAGTGTGCAAGATATTTCAAAAGATTATTGTTTTCCTAAATTTAACATGGCCAAGCATAGCGTTTATTCTACATAGATTTATCATAATATGCTGCACAAATTTAAATCCAACAATTTACTCCATTAATATGCCAAGCCATTATGCCACGGTCCTACAACCTCAACATAGATTTGACTCTATTGGTTGGGTGAATTGAATATGGGTTGATGAAGGCTTTCTACAAACATCTAGAATAGTTAAATTTTTTCCAACTCCTTATAGTTTACCTACCCATACCCAACAACTAAGCCCTGATAGGCTCGAGGGGTTGATTGACGACAATGACTCTGTGAATGGAGTTATTATCTCTACGGGGATGTCAAGAGAAATGAATGAGTATTATTATGGAATGTCATGTCTTGGGTGGTAGAAATGCATTTTCTGACTTGTTGAGTTATTGCCATTGGCATTGGAGGTAGTTCAAATTGAGTGTAGGGAGAGTAGTTGACGTGCAAAAGTGGCACTGTTGTTAGTGAGTCAGACCCTTTGGTGCCTCCCTAACCCACTTTGGTGGTCTAATGCGTAGAGATTTAGGAAGGAATCATATGAGATTTGATTCAATCATATCATCTTATAAGGAATTAAATTCACTCACATCCCTCTTCATGACAATTCCCCGTTGTACGCAGATCAAATCCTATTATCATTACTCCTCCTGGCTTCATATTTAATGTTTGGTGAGAGTGTATGTTATGTATGCATAATAATTTCCCAATTCAGAGCATTGGATAAGTAGCTTGACATTAATAATAGTCAGTTGAGTTACTAATGCAACCCATCATCTAACATAGAGTTGTATACTACCTGCAATAAATGGATAATGTATATTGTTAATGGCTATGCACTAGTTTCCCATTTGAATGTTTGGACTGAAAAAATTAACCACCTCCTTAGAAAATGCTTATATAACTGTTGGTTAGAGGATAGCCTTTTATGGTTGGAAGCAATCGAGTAAACTACTTCCCCTTTTCATTTGAATTATCATTACATTAACTATTTAGAGAGATTGCACAGGCATAGTGTGACACCCCTCCGATTTGTTATGTTTTCTTGACAGCTTAGATACTTTGTTAGACTATGTTTTATGTTATGGTTATTCTATCGCTGACAGTGGAGTGATGATAGACTATATTGATGTGGTGACACATTATATGCATAGGGATTATGTTAATATGATTTATGATTGCATAGATGTTTAGTTGTGATGACATTGCTATATTTTCTTATTATAGTTTAATTGATATATTATCTCATCAGTTGATGTGACATTGTATTGGTGAAGAGAACGGTATTGCATCACTTGCTTGCAAGTGCCTTGTGATTTCCATGATTCTCTCTTCACGGTGTGTATGAATTACCATCTATATACATGTACGACATTTGCTTGTTTGCAGGATTGCAGGTACAGGACATTAGCTTCACTTGGTTTCACATGTTTGAGTGTGTCCACTACTCAATAATAATATTGGTAGATAGTAACGGGCTACCTAGTCATACCTTTACCCTACTACAGTGTGTCGTCAGGTTGAGTTTTGGTCTTAGCCTTATCATTGTTGTTCTAAGTATTTTATTATTGTGCAAATTTAATTTGGTAGATTAAATGTGTATTTAATTTAAATATTTAATTAATTGAATTATTGTTGTGAAGGCTTTAGAATAAATAAATAAATTAATTTAATTTGGTTACGTTGTTGAGTAATTGTTATTATTAAAAATAAATGGTAATTAAATAAATGAAAGTATTTAAATTGGTTGCAATTAGTAAATTGAATTATTTTATTTAAATGCATGTGGATGGAAAATATCTGGGTTTTTGAGGGAAAATATTTTTTTTTTGAGATAACTGTGAGTTAGAAATTTGTTATATAATTGTTGGAAATTCATTCTCAGAGGAGATATTTGGGAAAAGTAAAGAAATTTGTTTCACGAGAGTTTTTGTGTGGGTTGTTGAAAATTGGTGAGGAAATTGTGGATCTCTCTAAGGAATTGTTTTAGAACTTTGTTGTAGAATTCTTGGTTGTGTATTGTGTATTTTTTGGAAAGAGGCAAATTTACTGGAGGAAGTTTTGGCTACATTGGCAATTTGAAGTTACAGCGAAGCTCGACAACAATTCTCAAGGAAATAGTTCTTCTGGAATAGGTTCCTTTATTGTTTTTGTGAATTTTTAATTGAAAAGTTGTTTATATTACTGTAATGCAATTTGGAAAAAGTTTAGGAAAAGATTTTCAATACTGTAGAAGATTTTGTTTCTTTCTTTTAAAAGTTTGTCGTGAAAGATGAACCTTTGTAGAAAATAATTAAAAACCCTCTATGTATTTGTTCATTCGAAATAAATTGTTACAAAAGGAATTATAGATCTCTGTAGAAAATCATTATTTTGTTTGGTTTCCTATTTCTTTTAATTATCTGGGAAAATGAAATCTCTGAGCTTTCCTGTAGAAAACTTCTTCTATGTAATTTAATTGCTCAATTTGTACCAATGTTTGAATTAGTTTATATATATAAATAAATATATATATACATATATACATTGGAATATATATATGTACATATATATTGGAATATATGTATGTACATATACATATATATTATATATATAAATATGATAATTTATTTTAAACACTGTCTTTTTTTTCCTGAAAGCAAATTTTAATTTTGAATGGCGTTGAAAATCGCCGTATGATGAAATCTGCAAATTTTTATTTAAATGAGGGTTATATGCATAGAAGGGGAAGCACTGGCTATCCCAGCATCGAATCCCCTTAGTCGGAGGGTCGGCGCTGTGAGGTAGTGAGCGCTGCCCCTGCCATGCCCTGCTTTTCCTATAAGGGGAAAGGGCTATGTAATGCGCAACGATTGTACTTGTACAGTCCACGGAAATTAAAACATGTTTTCTATGTATTTCTTACTTTTTAATTTGGAAATTAATAAATATATTATATTTATAATATATATATATATTATATGTAATGTATATATATATATTATTTTTATATATATGTTATATGTAATATATATATATATATATATATATATATATGTATTCATGTTATTTTTAATATTTTGTCATAAATGATCAATACAAATAATTTTGTGAGGAAATGAATTGGTAGTATTAAATAAATGGGGTTCTTTTAACCTTTAGTTGATTTATTAATTAAATAATATATTTATATGTAGATATATAATTTTATTTAATTATATATGTACATATTAAATATATTTATTTAATGTTTGAATTTACTAGATAAATATTTGTAAGCATGGTTAGCTAAATAAAAGTAAATGATTTCTTTTATTGAGTTAATTTTATGGGTACTTGTGAAAACTAGAAGATGAACAATTAGTTTTATTTGATGTTGAATTGTAAGTTGGATTATATTTAAATGGTGCATTTTAATTATGCGAAATTGATTGTATTGGATTTAGGAAATCTGAATGATAGCATTTATTTAATTGCTTGAAGTTGTATTTAATTTAAGTACATGTTTTCTATAATTGTGTACTGGGGGGGATATTTGTTATTATGTGAATCTAAGTCTTCCAAAGTTGTAATTGTGAAAGGGTTGTGGTAACTTTAGTTCACCCTTTGAGATTTCTTGGGTAGTACATGCATTGGGTTTCAGTATTGGACATCCATAGAGATGTGTTACCTTTTGAGGTGTATTGGTTATTGTGGTAAGTTTTAGTACATTGTCTACCTTTGGTATGTAGTTGAGTTATGTGTTGTCAATAGGGGAGTGGCTTTCAGCGAGGGCCGGGACACAAAGTGGTCCCAGGACAACTTGAGTGGGAGTCAGTATAATTAAGTGGAAATTAAATAAACTATTAGCTTAACATATTTAACAAGATATTTAGCCTCGTTCATTGGATCAAGGGATTGTATGAGACTTGAGATGAGTCAGGAAAGCCTGGAATGGCTAGATCGTTATCTTGTCTTCTCAAAGGATAACCGATTCTGCACTAGTATGCATGTGGGGCCGAAATCGTAAGAGGTTACCAGGATAACCCTAGAGGGGGGCTGAGACCTAGGAATATCTCCTTTGGACAACCAATGCAACCTTTGTGATGACAATCCTCCTATGACAATAATCAGTTTATTTGTAATTTGATTGTACTTGATTTAGTGATTCTGGAAGCAATGTGACCCTATTTCTTGTTTATCTGTTCTGTGAGTATTTTGGTATATTGCCTATGTTTAGAGGTAGTAGGTTTGTCTTGGTTACCTATTACTATCTCCTAGCATAGGGGTTGGGCCTACGGGTACCATATGGCTGGGTGGCGTGCTTCTTCATTATTGAGTTTCTCTTCTTTTTCATGATGGCAGGATCTTCTTGTTCGAGGAGCTCGTGTGGTTCTATGGTGTTGTTCTTCTCCTTCTTCATTATAACTGTGGATCTATATGTATAATCGTAATACCTCAATTGTATCGAGGTGAACCTTGTGATGTAATTGTAATAATATTTATGATCTATTCATTATTGGACTTAATGGTGTATTGGATGATTATGTGGTGTTGTATCTATGGAAATATGTTTCAATACATTTCTATGTGTTAGATTTATCTTGCAATGGTTTAATGCTTTGTTGTACATTGTATCTTGAGTTTAATATTCTTATGCTATGGTTGGTTTAATTTTATAAATAATGGGGTTACATGTAGACGTGTTGTGTGGCCTAGAGGATGTATGTGGTTAGAGTAGGATACTTTACTCATCTTGTTTTACCTTTTAAGAAAAAAAATTAGTTGTTCTTCCACAGTGTGCATCGTCCTCTAGGTTGCGGGATGGGGTTTTAGACTTGGTATCAGAGCCTAGGTTTAAACACTAGGAACTCTGGGTTAATTTGGAAATGATTAAGTTGTTTGTGTAGGATTTATGATGCATATCTTGTCTCACACCTTGGTGTGTTTGTGTAGGATCATGCCACCTAGGAGAGGTCGAGGCCATAGTCGTGGCCAAGGAGGCAGACACGGGGGTAGTAAAAAAAACTCACCTTCGCATGTTTCTCATAAGTCTGACCGTGAGGAGCGGCAGGCTTCTTAGAACATTCTAGGAGGCAGTGTTCAGGATCCAGGTCCACCAGGGATCGAGGGCGCAGAGTTGTGTCAGTTATTGGAGGAGAATCTTGCCCATCTTGGGGCAAGGTAGGAGGTAGATTAGATTGTTTTTAGAGAGAGAGATGTACCAACTTAGTCAGATGCAGTTGTAGCTACACATATGAGGGATTTACTTAGGGCTCGACCTCCCATATTCGATGGATCAGGCAGTGGTTTAGAGGTAGAGACCTGGCTAATTGACCTGAACCGATGCTTTGCTATGCACCCTTATGGTAGCAATACTAGAGTCAGATGTGCGATTATGCACCTAAGAGGATTTTCCTCCACATGGTGGAGATTGGAGGAGAAAAAGATCCATATTGATATTGGTACCATGTCTTGGGAGATGTTTCTTGAGAGGTTTCGTGCTAGATTTCTCTCAGATCATTGGTGACAACACTGTGGGGATGAGTTCCACACTCTACGACAGATGACTATGTCAGTGGAGTTGTACGAGCGTCATTTTTACGATCTCAAACAGTACGCAGGCATAGGCGACGATGAGGGCATGTTGGTGTAGCACTTTCTTAGGGGCTTAAATGCTCAAATCAGTGGTGTGCGGGTTTTTGAACCCAAGACCATGGAGGCGGCAGTGGATAAGGCCAGATTCATTAAGGAGAATTTGGCGATGGCCTTAGGTGGTCATGTTGGAGTACAGGTTAGCAACACTTCAGCCACAGGGACTAGTGCACACAATGGATAGCTGCAGGGAGCTGGACCACCCAAGACACAACAGACACCAGCACAGAGTGGACAGTACCAAAAATCTCAAGGAAAATGAAAGGATTTTTCACCTAGATAGAATGACAGATATTAGACAGGGGGTGATTAGAATTGGAGGTGTGTTAAATGCTTTAGTAATGCACAACTAGCACAAAGTTCTCAATCTACCTTTAGGGGTAGTGTTTAGCAGTCCAGTGCACCTTCTGGTGGTAGGGGCTATGGTAGAGGTATCAGGTGTTTCGCTTGTGGCCAACAGGGTCATGTAGCTCGACAGTGTCCCAATAAGGGCACGTCAAGATATACATAGAGGCCAACAGTGTGAGAGACGACTGTAGGGGATGTAGGTAGAGGACACCGTGTATTTGCTGTGGTTGATAACCACCAGGCTGACCACTAGAGTATAGTAGTGGAGACTACAGGTATGTTGCAGGGTAACCAGGTTACTATATTGTTTGATTCAGGAGCCTTTGACTCATTTATTTCATCATCCGTTGTGGCACGTGATAGACTGGGAGTAGTGAGGCAAGAGGGTAAGTGGCAGGTTGAGTTAGCATTTGGTGCTAGGGTTGTAGTACATTCCTTTGTACCAAATTGTAGACTGGAGATTGGTTCTTTCCACACCATTGCAGATCTCCGTGTTATACCATTAGGTTCTTATGACATAGTGCTAGGGATGGATTGGCTCAATGCTCACAGGGCCGTGATTGATTGTTGACGCAAGTCGATACTATGTACTAATGCATCTGGTAGTGAGGTAGAGTTAGTAGGGGTCTAGAGGCCTATATCTCTGAGAATGATCTCAGCTATGCAGTTGAGAAGGTGTGTTCGACAGGGGTGCCAGTTATTTGTTGAACTACAGTAGATGATTTGGAGATGGGGGATAGAGAGGAGAAGTTGTTTGTAGATAGCCACCCCATACTTCAGCAGTATGCAGATGTTTTTCCAGATGATATTCTAGGGATGCCACCTTAGCGTGACATAGACTTCAAGGTGGATCTTTTACCTGGTTTTGAACCCATTTCACTAGCACCTTACCACATGACGACTCAGGAGCTTAAGGAGCTCCGCCTACAGCTTGAGGAGTTGTTAGAGAAGGGGTTCATTCTCCCTAGTGTATCACCTTGGGGAGCACTGGTGATCTTTGTGAAGAAGAAGGATGGATCTCTCTGTCTTTGCATAGATTACCAACAGTTAAATAAGGTCACCATTAGGAATCGATACCCTCTACCCAAGATAGATGACTTGTTTGATTAGGTCAAAGGTGCGACAGTCTTTACTAAAATTGACCTTAAGTCAAGATACCATCAATTGCGGATTGTAGAGGCTGATATTCATAAGACATCGTTTCGCACACGATATGACCACTATGAGTTCACAGTGGTACCATTCGAGTTGAGGAATGCACCATCAGTATTCATGAGCCTAATGCATGGAGTTTTTCATACGTACTTGGATAGGTTTGTAGTGGTATTCCTCGATGAAATTTTGATTTATTCCACGACTGTTGATGAGCATGAAGAACACTTAAGGCAAATATTGCAGTGTCTGAGGGATAATAAGTTGTATGCCAACTTTTCTAAGTGTGAGTTCTTCAAAACTGAGGTCAAGTACCTTGGTCATGTTATATCAGGAGAGGGGATCATAGTGGATCCTATAAAGATCGAGGAAATCATGGACTGGCCTGCACCCACGAATGTGGCAGAGATACGTAGCTTTATGGGGCTAGCAGGTTACTATAGGTGGTTTGTTTAGGATTTTTCTAGGGTAGGTCACCCTATTACTTCTCTTCAGAGGAAAGGGAAGAAGTTTGATTGGTCAGAGCAGAGTGAGGCTGCATTTCAGACATTGAAGGAGAGGTTGACTAGTGCATCGATCCTTGCAGTGCCCGATCGTACAAGAGACTTTGTTATATGTGTCAATGCTTCTTTAGAGGGGCTAGGAGTGGTATTGATGCAGGATGGACAAGTCATTGCGTACGAGTTGCGTAAGCTCAAAGATCATGAGTTGAACTACCCTACGCATGATCTTGAGTTAGCTGTAGTAGTACATGCCTTGACTCAATGGAGACATTTTCTATTGGGCCACCATTTTGAGTTACACAGTGATCATCAGAGTCTACAGTATATTTTTACCCAGCTTAACCTTAATGCTAGGCAAAGGCGATGGATGGAGTTTCTCTGTGAGTACGATTTTCAGGTGAAGTACATCTAGGGGAAGGATAATGTAGTGACCGATGCTCTTAGTTGATGGATGCATGAACTATCTAAGATGACTCTTACTGTGGATTTGAGGAGTCAGCTTCTTACTGCACTTCCTACAGATAGCTGGTATTAGGAGGTGAGGTCTGAGATTGAGTCAGGCAGGAATTTAGATGGTAGATACTCAGGATATTCTTTGGAGGAAGATGGGTTATTGAGATACATGGGACGTATATTTGTTCCATCTTTGGAAGGGCTTCGTACCTTGATTTTGATAGAGGCACATCAGACACCTTACTTGACTCACCTTGGAGTGAAGAAGATGTATGCTGATCTACAACCACTTTATTTTTGGGCAGGTATGAAGCAGGATATAGCCAATTATGTATCACGGTGTTTGGAGTGTCAGCGAGTTAAGGCTGAACACCAACATCTGGCTTCTTCTATAGCCTCATTTAGTTCTTGAGTGGAAATGGGACATCATTTCATTGGATTTCATTGTTGGTTTACCCAACTCTTCATGATGACATGATGCGATTATGGTGACGGTAGATAGGTTGACAAAGGTGGCACACTTACCACCTATCTGTTCCTCCTATAACACTGCATTAGTTGCTAGAGTGTTCATGGAGAACATTGTGAGGTTGCATGGTATTTTGCATTAGATTATTTCTGATAGGGATCTCGTGTTTACTTTGGCTCTTTAGACATCATTACAACATGCTATGGGGACACAGTTGTACTTCAGTTTAGCGTATCACCCACAGACGGATGGATAGACTAAGAGGGTCAATTAGATTCTCGAAGATATGCTTCGCATGTATGTCATGGACTAGCAGAAACGATGGGAGGATTATCTCTATCTTGTAGAGTTTGCTTATAATAATAGGTTTCAGAGTTCTATTGGCATGGCACCTTTTCAGGCTTTGTATGGACAGCCGTGTCAGACTCCATTGAGTTGGGACAGGTTGGAGGACATTATTCTATTGGGTCCAAATATGTTACAAGATATGGAACAACATGCGGTTCGGATCAGAGAGAATCTAGTAGCTGCACAGGATAGACAAAAGAAGTACGTGGATGCACACCGTGTGGATCCCCAGTTTGTTGTAGGTGACTGAGTTTTCTTGCGAGTGCTACTGAGGAAGAGTCTGATCTGTTATGGAAAGGGTTCTAAGCTCGCACCTCATTTTGTTGGGCCTTTTATGATTCTAGAGAAGATTGGGGCAATTGCTTACTGCCTTGCCTTACCGCCTAGTCTCTCACGTATCGATGTGTTCCATGTTTCTGTACTTAGACCTTATCATCCAGACATTTCTCATATCCTTGATTGGATTGCTTTACAGGTAGAGGACGAGTAAATAGCTTTGGAGCCCGTGGTCGTTACCCAAAACAAGAGACTCACCCTCAGGGGTCGAGATATTGAGCAGGTGAGGGTCTAGTGGGATCCTAGGGATGACACTTCTGCTACATGGGAGGATGCTACCAAGATGAGGGAGCATTACCCTTACTTGTTTGCAGGCTTCCAGGAGTAAGCCTGATCTTAGGGGGGGAGGATGTGACACCCCTCCGATTTGTTATGTTTTCTTGACAGCTCATATACTTTGTTAGACTATGTTTTATCTTATGGTTATTCTATCGCTGACAGTGGAGCGATGATAGACCAAATTGATGTGGTGACACATTATATGCATGGGGATTATGTTAATATGCTTTATGTTTGCATAGATTCTTAGTTGTGATGACATTGCTATATTTGCTTATTGTAGTTTAATTGATATATTTTCTCGTTAGTTGATGTGACATTGTATTGGTGAAGAGAGCGGTATTGCATCACTCGCTTGCGAGTGCCCTGTGATTTCCGCAATTCTCTCTTCACGGTGTGTATGAATTACCATCTGTATACATGTACGACATTTTCTTGTTTGCAGGATTGCAGGTATAGGACATTAGTTTCACCTGGTTTCACAGGTCTGAGCGTCTCCACTACACAACAGTAATATTGGGAGATAGTAACGGGCTACCTAGTCATAGCTTTACCCTAGTACAATGCGTCGTCAGGTTGAGTTTTGGTCTTAGCATTATATATATATAAATATATATGTTTCAATTAAGTTATATATAAATATATATATATATACATATATATTGGAGAATATATATGTACATATATATTGGAATATATATATGTACAAATATATATTCCAATATATATTCCAATATATATTTATATATATGTTTAATATATATATGTACATATACATATCTATTATATATATAAATATGATAATTTATTTTAAACACTGTCTTTTTTTTCCTGAAAGCAAATTTCAATTTTGAATGGCATTGAAAATCGCCGTACGACGAAATCCACAAATTTTTATTTAAATGAGGGTTATATGCATAGAAGGGGAAGCGCTGGCTATCCCAGCGCCGACTCCCCTTAGTGGGAGGGCCGACGCTATGAGGCAGCGAGCGCTGCCCCTGCCATGCCCTACTTTCCTTGTAAGGGGAAAGGGCTGTATAATGCGTGACGACTGTACTTGTACAGTCCACAGAAATTAAAACACGTTTTCTATGTATTTCTTACTTTGTAATTTGGAAATTAATAAATATATTATATTTATAATATATATTATATAGAATGTATATATATATATTATTTATATATATATATGTTAGATGTAATATATATATATATATGTATTTATGTTATTTTTAATATTTAGTCATATATGATCAATAAAAATAATTTTGTGAGGAAATGAATTGGTAGTATTAAATAAATGGGGTTCTTTTAACCTTTAGTTGATTTATTAATTAAATAATATATTTATATCTAGATATATAATTTTATTTAATTATATATGTACATATCAAATATATTTATTTAATGTTTGAATTTACTATAAATATTTGTAAGCATGGTTAGCTAAATAAAAGTAAATGATTTATTTTATTGAGTTAATTTTATGGGTACTTTTGAAAACTAGAAGATGAACAATTAGTTTTATTTGATGTTGAATTGTAAGTTGGATTATATTTAAATGGTGCATTTTAATTATGCGAAATTGATTGTATTGGATTTAGGAAATCCGAATGATAGCATTTATTTAATTGCTTGAAGTTGTATTTAATTTAAGTACGTGTTTTTTGTAATTGTGTACTGGGGGGATATTTGTTATTATGTGAATCTAAGTCTTCCAGAGTTGTAATTGTGAAAGGGTTGTGGTAACTTTAGTTCACCCTTTGAGATTTCTTGGGTAGTGCACGTATTGGGTTTCAGTATTGGACATCCGTAGAGATGTGTTACCTTTTGAGGTGTATTGGTTATTGTGGTAAGTTTTAGTGCACTGTCTACCTTTGGTATGTAGTTGCGTTATGTGTTTTTGATAGGGGAATGTCTTTCAGCGAGGGCCGGGACACAAAGTGGTCCTAGGACAACTCGTGTGGGAGTCAGTATAATCAAGTGGAAATTAAATAAACTATTAGCTTAACACATTTAACAAGATATTTAGCCTCGCTCATTGGCTCAAGGGATTGTATGATACTTGAGATGAGTCAGGAAATCCTGGAATGGCTAGATCGTTATCTTGTCTTCTCAAAGGATAACCGATTCCACACTAGTATGCATATGGGGCCAGAATCGTAAGAGGTTACCAAGATAACCCTAGAGGGGGGCCAAGACCTAGGAAGATCTCCTTTAGACAACCAATGCAACCTTTGTGATGACACTCCTCCTGTGACAATAGTCAGTTTATTTGTAATGTGATTGTACTTGATTCAATGATTCTAGAAGCAATGTGACCCTATTTCTTGTTTATCTGTTCTGTGAGTATTTTGGTATATTGCCTATGGCTAGAGGTAGTAGGTTTGTCTTGGTTACCTATTACTATCTCCTAGCATGGGGGTTGGGCCTATGGGTACCATATGGCTGGGTGGCGTGCTTCTTCACTATTGAGTTTCTCTTCTTGTTCATGATGGCAGGATCTTCTTATTCGAGGAGCTCGTGTGGTTCTCTAGAGTTGTTCTTCTCCTTCTTCATTGTAACTATGGATCTATATGTATAATTGTAATACCTCAATTGTATCGAGGTGAACCTTGTGATGTAATTGTAATAATATTTATGATCTATTCATTATTGGACTTAATGGTGTATTGGATGATTATGTGGTGTTGTATCTATGGAAATATGTTTCAATACATTTCTATGTGTTAGATTTATCTTGCAATGGTTTAATGCTTTGTTGTATGTTGTATCTTGAGTTTAATATTCTTATGCTATGGTTGTTTTAATTTTATAAATAATGGGGTTACATGTAGACGCATTGCGTGGCCTAGAGGATGTATGTGGTTAGAGTAGGATACTTTACTCGTCTTGTTTTACCTTTTAAGAAAAAAAATTAGTTGTGCTTCCACATTGTGCATCGTCCTCTAGGTTGCGGGATAGGGTTTTGTATAAAGAAGGAAACACATAATGCTTTCTCTGGGCAGATTGTTGCATAGGTATTTTGGGCGGGTGCATGAAGTTGGTCGTACTGTTGTGGCCAAATGGGAAATTTTTTTTGGAAAGAGATAATGCGCTCGCATTATTTGATTTTAAAAGAAAAAAAATGAAATTTGTATCATTTTCTTTTTACTGTTTCTCAGCTCTGCCTGCGGCCAAAAACCCTCACTTTCACACTCGTGTTCTAGGAGGAAGGATTTCTACAAATTTCATCAAGATTAGTTGGATTTTGTTTGCAAATATGGCACCACAACGATGAAGAGATGCGAGAGGTAAGCATTGTTTGCTATTTGTTTTGAATTTGTTAGTTTGAAATTGATTTTTTTTGTTTTAGGTTAGATTTGATTGTTTTTTTTTTAATTTGTAGGAAATCCTGCAATTTCTCAACAAGAAGAGGAGGTAAATCCTTAACAGCAAAATCCTCAACAAAATCAACCTCCCCCACCATTCTCTCAATTCCCTCCTGGCACTCAAGAAAATTTGAGGAGTGAAATTGAGAACAATAGAAAACAACTTGAGGATCTTAAGAGGGTTGAGTGATCCAAATGCTTCAACCACGTAAAGAATGCTTCTAAAAATTCATTGAAAGACATGTTAAAAAATGTAGATGCAATCAACCAACAAATATTTTGATGGAAAGATAGGGAGGCGCATTACCAGGCATGGATATGTAGACAAATTATCATATAAAACAAGTAAAAATTTAAAATTACTTTAAAATGTGATTTGTGTCATTTTTATTCATTGACCCTAAACAAATCAAAAATCTTACCCTCACTGCAAAGAGGTTTCTATTCATTGGTGCTACCCACCAAAAGATTAATAAACTACTTTTATAAAAGATGGTATATGGTCTTTGATTACCCACCATGCAATAATTGTGAAGTCCCCCAATATTTTCTTAGGAAACTATACAGTGATTTTCTATTGAACCAAATCCAAAATTATTTTGATATGAGGGAGTTCCAAGGGAGAGGTGGGGGGTCAACTCAGGATAGGCCTGGTGCACAACCGGATCCTACGCGACAAGGGAGACGACCTCTCGCTAGGCCGCCTCGTGAGTAGATTGTGATGCCTGCCACTACGAAGGAGAGTGCCGACATAGAGACATTGCAGGCGATCACAACTTTGACCCAGAGTGTCATCCATCACACTAGCCCTATTGTACAATGCCATCTAGGGGAGTCTTCAGGTGGTGGCCTTTGAACCCATGTGTCAATCTTGTAAGACGACTTGTTCATATGACCCTACCAACACTTTGGAGGGTGCTACATAGGATCCATATGCTACTACACAACCTGATCCGTATGCATCTATGGGGATGGAGAGGACGAATGACATTTTGCATGATGCATATGGCATTGACACTCAGGTAAAATTCAACATGTTCATTGGATTTAATTTATTAAATTTCGATTGTGAAATGCAAGATTAACTAATTTAGTTTTATTATTTTAATAAAATTGCAGGGTCACAGTGTAGAGATTGGATACACCAGTCATCCACCTACTTATTTTTGTAGTACACCTATCGGTGGGGTATGTAAAGTTAGTAAACAATTATAAATTTATTACATGTGTTAATAGCATTGTTTTACGAATGGTATTTTAATATATGTGATTTTGGATGTTGAACAGGGTACTATTGGAGGTTTCAAGGAAACACCTCTGGGTGCCAGTAGATTTGATCAAACGTTCACGGAGGTAATATAGAATTTAAAGAGAACTTAAGTAATGAATTCTAAGTTTAATAGATTTGTGTAGTTTATATTCATATTGTTGGTTACGTTGCATTACACATCAGTCAAACTCAAAGCATTACTTCAAATTCCATAACTAATAATCAAAAATATATTTGTTTAACACTTGTACTCAAACTTTTTTTTCATTAGATCTCATACATTATAAGTCATCACATGGATCGCTATTGTAACTTTTTTCTGATTGAATAATTTATTATTTTATTTTCAGATGTTGGTGATAGAAACACAGCCAAACGTTACGAGGGAAATGGATATTGGTATTTCCTCTGCTATATAATCCTCGATGGCTCTGATAGGGGAGGTATGAGGCAAATTACTAAATTTCAATTTACATTCATTGTTATAAATGAACTAGTTCTAGTGAAAAATCAAACCATTATTGATTCATAGTTTAATTCCTATTTGGATGGTTTATATAGGGCTTGAGCACACCTGAGCATTGACATGCAAATATTTCCATCGAGGAGAGTGATCATGAGATGGCCATACGTGATTATTTTGTTAAATATATTAATTTTATAATGTAATTTCTATATATTAATGTCTTTACTTCTTATTGTAACAGTTGAAACTTCACCAAGAGCTAAACACTAGGAGGAGCAGCAGGAGCACTCCTCGAGTACAACAGAAATGGGTGACAGACTTATCACCATCGGATCACCTAGCAAAGGGAAAGAAAATTTTATTTGAACCAGAGCATGGAGAGAAATGAATTTTGAATGCATAGAGCCCTTTGTTGTATGCCTACATGGCAATTTTGTACATATTTTGTATTGGATATATTTGACATTGTATGGCTATTTCGTAACTATATTTTATACTTATATCAACATATATTGATGTATGCTTACATGGCTATTTGTTTAATACAAACCTTTTTTTATCAATGGTGTCCATATTTGCATTATAAATTCATTGTTCAATAGATATGAGTTACATGTATTCAAGTGTATACTTTACAACTTACGCACATATAATTTTTGACTTATGTATGAACATCGAAAAGTGTGAAAATTTTTGTGTTTGGAAGTCAAATGTAAGCCAATTTTGCAATTCTCAATTCTTGCATACTCGATCTTATTGACTTATTCCTTCCTAGCACATATTGTGAATATTTCTCATTTGGTGCAAAAGATAAATTCCTCATTTTTGAACCACTCATAGCAAAGAGATTCACAATAAGACTTTAGCATTAGAACACTACTCCATACTTCTCTTGTCTAGACCATAAAGGATTAAAAATTCTTAATTTGATGCAATGATAGTCATGAGATGAGAATTTATATAACCATGCCTATTTTGAAACTTTGCATCTAATACTGCATCAACAAGAACTTAAGAAGTGTTGCATAAGAGTGTTAGGTTTGATAGGCCTTCTCTTCCCTAAGGGAGGAGAGCCAACATCTTGAATTTTGAACAAAATTTTAAGAAGCAAACATTTTACCTAAAAGCTTCAAACCTAGATGACATATTTGGCTAAGTCTCTCTTGAAAATTATCAATGCATTCAAACTCTAAAGGAGATTCTCCCTGAAAAGAAAACTTTACCCTTTTTCCCAAGGAAAGAAATTGCAACAAGTTGCATGTGATTTATCTTATTTCTTTCTAACAGTTCCTGGTCAATCATTCATGGCTCAGGATAGTTCCGTTCCAAGGCAAGGACACCCAAAAAATCACTGAGATTCTTCTACGATCTGCAAGAAAAAGGTTTTGGCTCTTTCACAATGTAAATAATTATGTAACACTATTTTCTTGCCTTCCACATAGAAAAATGTTCACACTTTTCAGATTGATCAATGATCAATAATGGCTGATTGTAAACACTTGACATTTTTATGTTTGAACTTTAATTTATAATTTTGTATCATGAAATTTGAGTAGATCACTAATATTTTAATATTTCACTATGAAAGTGGTGGTGTATTTTTGCTATGTTATTTGACTATTAATATGGTGGTGTATTTTGATCTTGATTACCGTTGCAAATATGTATATATTTCTGATTTTTATATGTTTTTGTATTACCGAACCCAAAACGAACCCAACCCCAAATTTTTTTTTCCCAAACTGGCGAACCGAGTTCTCGAACCCGATCCTGAACTCAAAACCAAACCTGCAACTTAGTAAAAAATAGATTTTTGTAGTTTATATTCATAACGTTGATTACATTGCATTGCACATCTTTCAAACTAAAAGCATTGCTTCACATTTCATAACTAATAACTATATGCTAATAGATGACAAAATTTCAATTACAATATAGTTTTTACAAAGTCAACCTAAGTAGTTATGCAATTACTTCACATTCCATAACTAATAACTAGGAGCAATTTCCAATTACATTTGGTTGTCATGACATTCTATGAGACCACATTTCTTTGAGGCATTTTTTCAAACAGTTCACTACCTTGTCTATACATCCACATTTTTTATACATGTATACCAAAGCATTTTGTCAAATAGTTCAAGTGTTGCCTTGTTGCTATGGATGAAAGCCTAAAACAAGTGCTTTCGAACAAGCTATGGATGCTTGGAAATAATTTATCAAAAGCATAATAGTAAGCAATATCGTAGACAAGGCAGTGAACTCTTTGAAAAAATGCCTCAAAGAAATGAGGTCTCATGACTTGATGGATGCCATGACAATCAAATGCTTTTGATTGTCATGGCATTCCATCACCATGAGACCTCATTTCTTTGAGGCATTTTTTCAAAGAGTTCACTGCCTTGTCTATGCTAACACATTTTTCATACATGTCTATCAAAGTATTTAGCCAAACAATTCATTGCCTTGTTGCTATGGCTAAAAGCCTAAAATAGGTGCTTTCAAACAAACTATGGATGCTTAGAAAAAATCTACCATAGCATAATAGTGCCAGCATAGATAAGGAATGAACCATTTGAAAAAAAATGCCTCAAAGATATGTGGTCTCATAGGAATGTTGATGACAAGAAGAGTTGTGGATTGTCATATATTCCCATCATTGCTGAGACCACATTTTGAGGCATTTTTTAAACGCTTTGCTGCCTTGTCTATGCTACTACATTTATCATACATGTTTACTAAAACATTTTATCAAACACCCACTTCCCTTGTTGCCAGCGGCTAAAAATCCTAAAATAGGTGCTTCCAAAAGCTATGGATGCTTGGAAAAATCTATCAAAGCATACTAATAAGCAATAGCATAGGAAAAAGGTAGCAAACCTGCTTGGAAAGCCTCAAAGAAATGTGGTCTCATTGTGATGGAATGCCATGACAATCCATAGCAATTTGCTTGTCATGGCATTCATCATGCCATTCCATCACCATGAGACCTCATTTCTTTGAGGCATTTTTTCAAACAGTTTGTTGCCTTGTCTATGCTAACACATTTTATCAAACAGTTCATTGCCTTGCTGCTATGGCTAAAAGCCTAAAATAGGTGCTTTCCAACAAGCTATGGATGCTTAGAAAAAATCTATCATATCATAATAGTAAGCAATAATATAGACAAGGGAATGAACTGTTTGAAAAAAATGCCTCAAATAAATGTGGTCTCATGGTGGTGGAATGTGGTGCAGGGGCACCCAAGCTCCTTAGGGGTCAATTCAAGAGCTAGGAGGTTGCAGGGGCTAGGAAGACCTGTCAGGCATTCCAAAGCATCAATTATAACATCTTGAAGCCTATAATGGCTTTTGAAATGTATAAAAACATTAAAGAGGTCAAAAGTCCTGAGGGTCCTGATAAGGACCCTAGGACCAAAATGCAATGTAAGTGGACCAATAGTGTCCTAAGGGTGTAGGTAGGTCTATAAGGCTTTAATTATATCAATCAAGGTTAAATATCAAAGGTTAGGTAGTTTTTAGGTTGTAGGAATCAATAAAATAAGAGTTGGAAATTCAAATTTTGAAATCCAACGACTAGTTGTGTTTGGGCGGGTAAGTAGTATTTAGGAGTTTTTAACAACTTTTATGTAATAAAATCAATCCAAATCAGTTGGGATAGTTGGGGAATGAGTCTAAAAAGGTTGAGAAGTCATTTGTACGGAGGTTGGGTTGTTGGTACAAGTACTGTATGGACTGCTACAGGAAAATCAAGAAAACTTCAATCTTTTTGCATTTTTCTTGTGCTCTTTTGATGATCTATTGATTTCTATTGAAGATTTTTTCAGTTGGGTGGTTTAAGGACTTGTATCTACTTGTTTTGAAATCATTTGAATGTCTTGAAAGGAACAGCAATCAATTCTTTGTATATTATTTCTGACTGTCCTCAAGGAAGTGCAAATTTTCACTTTTTTTTGAGGGTTTTCATGGATGTTTGATCCATTTCATGAGGGAATGATGCTGTAACTTGTGAAATGGATCTCTTATAACATGTATAATACAAATATAACAAGATAATGTGCAGGTAGGGAAGATTATAAGGTGTACAACGAGTTTTAGCAAGGAAAATGGCATGAAAATGGTGCCTAAGGTACAACAGTAGGAGATCTACCTTAAAAAGGGGTATATCTTTGAGTTGGGATTGATTAAATATTTTTTCCTAATGGTTAAAAGTCCAAGAAGGTTCTGGAAGTGTTTGGAAGGTTGGTAACTAAAAAGCCCTAGTTTTAGAACAATTTATGGAGGGTTTTGTGTTTGAGGGTGTTAAGGGTGCCATAGAAGCTTAAAAGCTTGAAAATCCTTGGTTTGGGAACATTTTAAGAGATTGTTGAAAGTTTCATAGTCAGGGGATAAGATTAGAGAGGGGTTGTTTTGAAAAAGAGGGCTAATTAGGCCTTGATTTTGTGGAGACAACAAGTTTTGGGAAGGATGATCCAAAACAAGTGCCATCACAAATCTAGTATGTTGTTTAGCATCTTAAACCACAACTGAATTAATCATTATATTGGAGGGTCCTTTGAGGAATTTGAGTGAAAGTTCAAAAAAATCCATCGCTAGAGGCCTAGTTGGGCTAGTAGCCTAGTTAAGGTGAAAAATTGAGTTTGTGTCTAAGTCAGAAGCTTGGGGTTTTGTGATCATTCAATACAAGTTTTTTGAGTCTTTTAAAAAATTTCCAAGGGTTTTGGTCCATCAGAGAAGGATGTGTCACAAGTGAGCCATTTAGGCATTATCTCCACAGGGGTGACTAGAAGAGGTTTGAGAGTGCTTCACTGAAATCCTTGAAATCATTGTGTGTTTTCAAAAGTCCCATAGCCTCTGCATCAGAATTCCATGACAAGAAAATTGTTGTGGATTGTCATGGCATTCCATCACCATGAGACCACATTTCTTTGAGGCATTTTTTCAAACAGTTCACTGCCTTGTCTATGCTACTTCATTTATCATACATGTTTACCAAAGAATTTTATCAAATAGTTCGCTTCCTTGTTGATATGGCTAAAATCCTAAAATAGGTGCTTCCAAAAAATCTATGGATGCAAGTGGAAAAAATCTATCAAAGCATACTAATAAGCAATAACATAGAAAAGGTAGCAAACTGTTTGAAAAAAAGCCTCAAAGAAATGTGGTCTCAATGGTGATGGAATGCCATGAAAATCCATAGAAATTTGCTTGTCATGGAATTCTTCATGCCATTCCATCACCATGAGACCTCATTTCTTTGAGGCATTTTTTCAAAGAGTTCACTGCCTTGTCTACGCTAACACATTTTTCATACATGTCTATCAAATAATTTTATCAAATAGTTCATTGCCTTGCTGCTATGGCTAAAAGCCTAAAATAGGTGCTTTCTAACAAGCTATGGATGCTTAGAAAAAATCTATCATAGCATAATAGTAAGCAACAAGCTGATGCAATACAAAGATTGCCAAACCAATCAACAACTTAGGGGACTCTTGTCCCAAACTCATCTTGGAGAAGATCAAACAAAATTTCAACATTTCATCAGAAATCTACTTTTCATCCACTCAAATTCTCTTATCATTCATCATTCATTCTTCCAAAATCTATATTCCAATTGACTCATTCAAAGCAAAAAACCATTTTAGAAAACTTTGATTCAATCAATTAGATCAACATGCATTTAAAAAATACCATTTTCAACAAGGTACTCTTCCATTCAATCAATTCATTCAACTTGTCCCAAATAGTCAATCCATCATTACAATTGGATTTTAGACTTTTACCAGACCATCAAGCACTGTGAACACCATTATTACAATTGATACAAATTAGTAACTTGCTCTCTTAACTTTGTTCTGACTGAACTTACAATTTCATGTATTATTTTACACCAAGTCTCCTCACTGTCCAACTATCAAAACAACATATCTCACTTCTAAACCCTGTCCAAGACTCCATACATCCCTTACACCATCACTTAGACAACATTATCCCAAAATCAACTCACCGATCACTGTTAGGTTAGACTTCTATTCTCTGAGCAGTCGAGGCACTACTTCTCAATGAGACATTCATGCCCTAAATTGGGTAAACCAAACACACTAGTTTCAAAACCAAAGATCCAAAACACTTTTAGAGACCTCTTAATGCCCATGTCCTCATATCAAAAACTTAGAATAACTTATATTGAAGAAATAAGCAATTTTAAGTCTAAACGCTATAAAAAAAGGCTACTAAAATAGGCCTACTTTTCAAAGAAGACCCCCTTCAAAAATTCCCAAAATACTTAAAACCTCAAAATAGTCATTATACATAACACAAAACTCCCAATTTATCCATTTTTCAGGGATTAAAAGACTCCTTTTTATAGTATATTGACAAACCTTTGTTTATAGGGTGAAAAACTCAAAAATCAATGAGGGTTTCCTATATAGGCTACATGCAAACCTCAAAACCTCTGGCCAACCATTGGAACATATCAAAATACATTTGAAAAGGCATTTGGAAACATCTTCTAACCCATGCACTTGTTCTTTCTCCATTGTCATGCTGGAAACTGTTCATTTTGACTAGAAAACTCAGAATTTCCTGTGTAGTAACAACTCCTTCAAGGTATTCTATTTTTTTCCTCCACTCACAAACAT